>QKWP01000717.1:29421-51325 GCA_003550325.1 Gigaspora rosea | reverse complement strand
AAAACATTTAATCGCATAAAATTTTGCTTCTGCTTAGGTAGAGTTAGGGTTTGAAGGTGTTTTTGTTTGATTTTATGTTACATGACTTAAATTTTGATTTGACCAGATAGTGAAAATTTTTAAGGGGTAGATGAATGACGTTGATCTTTTCAGAATGGTATTAAAACCAGTTAGGTTAAACCATTAAACGAACAGATAATTTTTTTAGGCAATTACAAATAAATTACATAATTGAAGTTAAAATAAGTATAAATAAGCTACATCACTATGTCACGCAAAATCAGAATATACATAATCTATAGTATTAAAATTTTATTTTTGTTGGCTAATTTTGTATCATGTAATCTCTCTAAAAAAGAAATATCAATTATGATGCCAAGAAAAGTTTCTAGACTATAACTTTGTGCCAATCGTTCATATTTTGAACTTCTAAAAAAGAAATATCAATTATGATGCCAAGATTAATAACTTCGATTATATGATATTTGAATTCTATTGCAATAATATTCAGTGAATATTCAATGAATATTTCGAATATTCATTCAATATTTTCAATGAATATTCAAATATAATAAGATTGAACAAATGAATATTCGAATAGATATTTTTTGACCGGATCAGACCTCTAAACTAGTTATTTACATAGTACATATACAGTATATCATATAGTACTTTGATCTTTTAATTAATAGCTACGCAATATCCAAGCCATTTCGATATATATACTAACCAATATATTAGTAAATTAATCGATTAATTAATTAATCGATTAATCGGTTAGTTGGCTATAATCAATTTAATTGATTGCATTTTTTGATACGATTTGTAGTACTACTTGCAAATTATAGGTCGGGTCGGGTTAGGTCCGGGTTGGGACAGGTTGGACCGGGCCCGGGCCGGATCGGGCCAGGTTTGGGTTTATATTTCAAACCCGTGACTAATTGGGCTGGGCTTGGGTTGGGTTTGTAATTTAATGGGCCGGGATTGGGCCTAGATATTTAATCCTGTAATTGATTGGACTGGGCTTGGGCCGGGTTTATAATTCTATGGGCCGGGCTTGGGTTTGAATATTACCGGCCCAACCCGGCCCATTGCACACCCTATGTAACTTCATTGCTAATTTTGATTGCCGTTATGCCATTCTAGCGATGAAATCCTGGAATCGCGAAACTCTGGTGACCTAATAGAAAGTTAAAGACAAGAAGACAAAAAGACAAGAAGACAAGAAGACTTGAAAGAAGAAAAAAAAAAGAAGGAAAAAAAAAACCTTCAAGAAAAAAGCGGGCACGATCTTCAAAGCGACTCCGGGGCCTAGAAGAAAAAAAAACAAACGATTATCATTGTTTATATATGATCACCAATCTCTAAAATGATTGGTCGATCATATAGGGGTCGCTGTGCGACGGGTCGCTATTGTATTTTTGCCGAAAATAAAATATAAAAAATAAATATAAAAGAATTTAAAATCAATGATCTCATGGTGAGCCAGAAGATAAAGACATATAAAAAATATAAGCCAGCAGACTTAGCAAGATAGTTATTCATCACATTTATATGGCTAGAGCTTGCCAGAGGTTTTACTACTTATATTTACACCGTCTACAATCATATATGGATTTTAAATTCAATTAATATATATGCTAGCAAATTGCCAATTTGCTATTCACAGTATCAGCAACTACATATATATTAATTAAGAAAACTAACAAGGTACCCAAGGTAAAATCTACAAGACACCCCAAAACGCACCAAGCAATGTTGAAATCGGTGACAAGACATCTGAGACAACTACGGACTCGCACAGAGAGCACCCAAGAAAACTAGCATGGCACCCAAAACAAAATCTATGACAAGGAACCCTGAAACATACCCGAAGCAATGTCGAAATCAGCGACAAGACACCCAAAAAACAATTAACAGGCACCCAAAATGAAATCTCTAAAACGCACCCAAAGCAACGTTGAAATTAGCTGAGGCAATCACGAAATAACTCGAAGAACCTAAAAAAAGAGAAAAACTAAAGAGTAGTATTTAGAACTAGGGTGCGTCAACAAAAATATGGCGAAAAAGAAAAAACACCAATGCTGCTAGCGATGAATATTACACCGAAATGGTCGACACCAACGACGAAGTACCGACTAACGACTCCAATGCCGAAATCTGAAACTGTTACCTGAAGAACCTAAAAAAGAAAAACGTGAAGTTAGTATTTGAACTAAACCGCAATAAAACTAACTAACGATACTAACAACGAAAAAATGCACGAACCAAAATAGACGATACCAACAACGGCGAAAGAAGTTGCTTCGAAATGGACGGCACCAATGACAAAGAAAGGTTGCTCCAAAATGGACGACGCCAATGACGAAGTTATTTCTTGAAAAGTATAACAAGCAAAAATTAAATAACAAAAATAAATAAGTTAAAGTTATAATATCGTATAATTTAAAAAAAAACTTATACAAAAAATTAATAATAATAAGGAGAGTAACAAAAATCAGGTGATTTTTTAGGGGGGGAGGGGGGTAAAAAAAGTTGAAATTATATATAAGAACCTGACTATTTATATATTGAGGAAGAGGGAGGGGGTAGGCCTCTGATAAAAAATAATCAGGTGATTAATGACACTGCCCTAATAATAATAATAAAGAATAAATAAAAAATAAAAAAAAAGGCGAAAAAAATATATAAATAAAAAAAAAGAATAAATAAGAAATAAAAAAAAAGGCGAGAAAAAAAATAAATATATAAATAAAAAAATCACATCGTAGACGAAAAAAAAAATTTTAAAAAGAAAAAAAAATTTAAAAATACAATTAAAAATGTAACACATGAAGATCTAATCTAGATCTAGACGTAAATACAGTAATTTAAATAAAAATTAAACATTATTAAAATAAATATAATAAAAAAATAACAAAAAAAATAAAAAACATTAAAAAAATAAAAAAATTAGAAAAAATAATAAATAAAAAAAAATAAAAATAAAATAAAAATAATAAAAAAAAAGCAAAATTAAAAAAAATTAATCATAAAACAATAAAAAAAACCCCCGAACATAAAATAATTTAAAAAAAAAACGATAAATTTGTTAAAATTAAAAAAATAAAAAAATTAATATGAAAAAAAATAAAAATTGAAAAAAATAAAAAATAAAAAAAATGATAAAAGAAAAAAAAATTAAAAAAAATAATAAAATAATAAAAAATTAAAAATCGGAAAAAAAAATAATTTTAAAAAATATCATTAAAAAAAAAGGTTTAAAAAAAAAGTGAATAAAAAAATGTGTTTGCTTTATTTATTTATTTTATTATTTACTTATTGTTTCCTGCGCATATATGCAATATGGTGGGAATAAAAATTCTGGCCTTACTATGAGAATCCCACTATTGCATATATGCGCTATAGATGCAATCCGTTATCTATCGCTAGTTAATACTGTATTTATCGGGTACCCGATATATTTCAAATTAAAAAATTTTAAGTAGTAAAAATTAATTTTTTATATCATAAAGGATAAATTTTTTTGAATATATAAAATATATACATTGTAAATAATGATTTAGAATTATAATATATGTAGATTTAAAAATTATTTTTATTATATATACATATCGAGTACCCGATATATCGAACTATACAATATATGTATGATAGGTCACCGACATATAGTATTTTATATATTTTTCAATTATAGTAATATGGTACCCGATAGGTACCCAATATATTGGTTTTTAACTTGTGCTATCGGATTATCCAGATCATTCTTTGTTTTACGGCCATTATTTCTTTTGCTCCGGCGGTTTGTAACTTTTTTACCCGAAACTCTATATTTTCCGACTTCTAACCCTTTATTTTCAGGTCTTAGTTTTTTTATCAAACCTCTTCCCGCGGTTTATTGTCAAGATCGGCCAGTACAGATGAGTCAACGAACTTCACTTTCTTTTCTTGTTTCATTTTATTTTTGCCTTCGTGACAACTCGTTTCGTTTGGAACAGCAGTAGTAGGCCTAGCCCAATTCAAAGGGCGTTTAACTCTTTCTTAGCCAACTATATCATATAAAGACAGGACATTACTACTATTATCCTTGACGGCCAAAACAACCACCTGCAATAAAGAAACCATTTGTTCTATTGGGTTCCCTATTGCTAGAGGCACAGGGTTGCTATTTGTAGAGTCGGAGGGGGCACTACTTGGGATAAGTGGGAAGGGTTTGTCATTAGGTTGGGTACTGTAGCAAAAGTTGTGACAGGCTCAGCCATACATAGGCTATGCGTCATTGTTATTTCACAAAACTGGGCCCTTTCCACAGCTTCCAAAAGGGTACTTGGTATAAATTGTTGGATGGACATCACCAAAACCAGACGAAGATCTTGCACAAACAATTGGGTCTTTACTACCTTAGGGTACTGATTTCCAACCTTCAACATACGATAAAACAACATTGTTATATCGGTGGCATATTGATCTACCAATTCTAAGGCACCTTGTTTTCGAGTTAATAACTTTGTATTCTACTGGGTTATTAAAAATGAAGTACAAAAATTCGAAAGAAACTGGTATACGAAACTTTGGTCCTGAACACATCCATTATCCCAGTATAGAATTTTTGGTTCTTTACTTTTTCGATCTTCCCATCAATATACAGCCAGGCCCATCAAACTGGTACTTCCAACAGCAAGCTTTCTTGCGCCCATGATTTTATTCGCCTCGAAAGCGCTGTTAACCAAATCTAGCCATTCGACCGAGTCCTGATTTCCTTCTGTATAGATTGGGATCTTTATGAAAGTTTGTTCCTTCAAATTCATTTGGGATTCTTGAATTTGGTTCAAAATGTTTACCATTTCCTAAAATAATTGTTGGAGTTGGTTGTTCGAATTATTGGGTTGTTTCTTATTTTCTAACCCATTATTGTTCACATAGGGACTTCTGTTTTCATAAACTGTACTACCATTATTTATCAGATTCGACATGCTTTTCCACATACTTAATACCATTTTATTTTTTAAGAAGGTGTGGGATTAAACGATTAATCCACACAACTGGCACCAAAAATATTGTGGCCAAGGGAGAGACTTCCAGAAATCATGTGCCAATTTAGCTACTGGGCCACAATTATTAAGGTTCGGTGATTTATAAATGAATGTATTTGAAATAATTATTTTGGGAGAGTGATTTATATATATGTATGATAAAGATTATATACAAAAGAATAAAGTCCAACAATAATAAAAACTGATAATAATAATCTGACTGCTCCTCTGGCGAAGGCCAGTTCCTTATATACGTTCCTACCTTGCATCTTCCCACGATTCTTTATATTAAACAAAATAAGACGATTACAAATTATAAAGTAACAATTAGTCAATCGTTAAGAAATGAAGTAATGGGAAGAAAATGAAATAATAGTTCACGAAAAAATGTAGTCACTGAATCAGGTAACGTACGATCATCAAAATGTAGTAATCGATATGGGTAACTGATCGATCTTCAAAGTAATCATTAATCTCATGACTAATAGCCAGTCTAATATCGATCCCTATTAGCATATAAAAAATTTTGACCAACATAGGAGGACCCCAAAGAACTCTGATATAACTTAAAAGTTACTAAAAAAGGAAATTTTGCATAGAAATTTATCAAATGTTGCATTTTTATATAGTAAATTTTCAAATTTTGTCCTATTTTTATATGCCTATTTGGCTGATATTATATAAACTCAAATCTAAGTTGTATTAGAGTTCTTCGAGGTTCTATATAGGTTTTGAGATCGATCCAGACCTAAAAACAGTTACTGGTAATGACTAACGCTAATTAAATTTATTGGAAAAAAGTATATGTAATTGCCAAAAATAATCGGATTTTAAATTGGGACTGAAACCCATTAATAATAGATAGGGTACGGCATGGGCCGGGCCGGGCCAGGCTTTTCCAAATTAAAACCCGGCCCGGAAAATATTTTTGAGCTCAAACCCGGCCCAGAAAAAAAAAAAGCCCAGATCATGGGCCGGGTTGGGCTTCCTTCAAAAGCTAGGCCCGCCCAAGCCCGGCCCATTGGGTTTTATCATATAGAACCCATTTATACTTGTTTAATATAAACTCTACTCTAAAACTAAACCTTAACCCCTAATCCTAAAAAATACATCTCAAAAATTTTATTTTTCACTGACTTGTCAATTGTTTATACTATACATATTTCATTGTAATCCGATTTCATTTTAATCTCATATTTATTAATTTTGATGCAAACACAGCATATAATAAAAAAATGTAAAAAAATGTCAAACATTGTTTTCTAGTTAATTCCCTATATGGGAAATAAAGTATATGGACCAGGTTTGTCTAAATCGAGCCCACTTACTAATCTTCGCATAAAATTTTATTTATATTTTTTTTAAAGATTTGATATATTATAGAACATTTATTTCAAAGCCTCGACATCTTGTATGCAGGGCAGATCAACAAACTGTAAGTTAGGTTNTCGACATCTTGTATGCAGGGCAGATCAACAAACTGTAAGTTAGGTTAGTTCGAGTTACAGAGTTTCCAAGTTTTCTATTTAATGAATGCAAAGAATTTCTACATTTTATATGCATTTGGTAAAGTGTGAATGCTTATATAAAAATATAGATAATCAAAGAAGATAATTAATTTATTGTTTAATTGACCAGTTTTAAAAATAAAATATACAACCTTTCATTCTGTCCATCCTCGTTCCTTTGCACCTTTCAACCAATCTTGGCTGCATATTAATACTTCGATGACTTCTGGACTAAGATTTGATCGATAATCGTTAACAATTCTACTAGCCGTACTGAATACCTAAATAAATAATTAATATAGTTAATTTACATTAGTTAGCTAATTTTAATAGAATTCTACTTACTGCTTCGGATGCCACAGAAGTTATAGGGATAGCAAGAATATCTCTGGCCATTAATGCAACAGATGGATATTTTAATGTATTTTCATTCCACCAACCTAGAACATCAAAAGTACTAGAGGAAGAACGGGGAAGAAGTGGATCAGAAAGATAAAGTTCGAACTCATCCATATCGTTGATTATATTAACTTGGTTTGCCGCAATATACTGGTCAAATTTTTGCATTAAATCGTCTTTTTGCAGATCCAAATTAGAATAATAGTGATTATTAGATGCAACCGTATGTTGAAGATATGTTGATTTATAGATCATCGTGGCCCTATATAAAAGTTAAATTAAAAATAATAAAAGTTATATAAGTTTTATCCAGTTGTTACCAAATGTGTAAAAAGTCTCTACGCTAAGATTTATACATATCAAAAATTTTTTTTGAGAACTCTTGGCATGAAGCCTAGAAACGATATTGGCGTACAATTGTATCATAAATACGTAATTAATACATAACAAATACGTAATGATTACTAATATAAGTGTTAATAATCTTAGCGATTAAGAAAAAAACCTGTTTAGAGACTTTTAGCTCATTCGATATACAAAATAGTTTTTAATTAATGGTATTATATCACCTTTTTTTAATAAAATCCAGCTTTTTCTCAGCTTCAGTGCATGTCAAGTGCATTTTATACTTATATATATGAGTTAATAGTGACATCTTGTAACAAGGGTCCAACATCGACGCAATACAAACTGTATCCCCCATATTTGCCCAGTACTTATCGAATTTGGCTTGCATGGGTATAACTATCTGACAAATAAAAGGCTTTATATTATTAGCATTTTTTTCGAGATGTAATTTAATTTTTACTAAGTGGGGAAGAAAAATATTCAGCGTCGGATATATGCTTCCTGAGATAATATTCGTGACTGTGTTAAAAAAATAAACAACTAATTAATATATATTTTTTTATTAAAATATATTAAAATTGATTATTACCTTCATTAAAAGGTTTTAGAAAATCGCAAATACATTTAGCTCTATTCCAATTCTCATCCAAAGGCATAATATGATCAAAATTAATGTCTCGTAATGCAAGACGTTCAAACACACACTTATATGGAATAGTGGATTTTAACATTATATAAACCGAATTCCATCTCGTAGGAACATCCAGTGCTGCACGTTGACTTGATATAAGCTCAGCACAGCACCCAATTACCGCATCCTCAAAGTTTTGTAGCCTAGCTTGTGAACTGTGTACCCACTTCGCACATTCTCGAATTTTGCATATAATATTTTTAACCGTTTTGAGACCATCATTAACAATGAGATTTAATATATGCGCACAGCAGCGTTGGTGCAATAAATTACTATTAGCAACGAGCATTTTTTCTCCTCAAGCCTGTGCTTTATGTCAGTAATCGCGGCATCATTACTGGTTGCGTTGTCCATAGTGATTGCCAATGTTTTCGATGTAACGTCCCAATCATTAAAGCATTTAAAGAGCGTTTCGCTAATTACAACACCTGTGTGTGGTGCGGGAACCATTCTAAAGGCTATGACTAGCTTTTGGAGTTTCCAGTTTATATCGATAAAATGACAGGTAACAACCATGTAACCAAGAGTCTGATTCGACGTCCACATATCGGTCGTATAGTTTAAACGTCCAGGTGCATTACTTACCATTGCATAAGCTTTCTCTTTAAGCTCTTCGGCGATTTCTATACAATCTCTATGAACCGTTTTTTCACTTACCACTTTATATTTTGGCTGTAAGCCATTAACAAACTTTATAAATCCTTCGTGCTCGACCATTCGAAATGGGTACGAATGTCTAATAATCATTTCTACCATTTCATTTCGACTTTTTTCTTGGCAAAACTTATAATTTACAAGACCCGCCGCGGATAATTGCAACGTTTGCTGAGATTCATTTATCTTCAAATGTTTTTTACATTTTGTATTTTTCAAGTGACGGATTAATGAGCTAGTTCCAGTTGTATTATCGTGTTTTAAACTATTTCCACAGTATGAGCATATCGCATAATTTTCTAAATTATATGAATAATATTAACTAATTCACCAAATTAAAAACTATAACATCGTAAAGCAAACATTTTACCCCTTTGAGGATTATTCTTAAAATGTCCTTCTTTAAAAACCCATGATTCTGAATTGTTTCTTTTACGTTTTTTATTAATTTCTGTTTCTTTAGGACTTTCGTTAGTTACTTCAGGACTTTCATTAGTTACTTCAGGACTTTCGTTAGTTACTTCAGGATTTTTGGTTATTTCAAAGTTCTCATTATTTGCAGTTATCTCAGAACTTTCGTCTTCACTTACGGCAGAATAGATGCTTTGTATTTCTAATAATAGATTAGTTGTCTAATTAAAATAGACAATATCTAACTTCTTTCGATCAAAATGATGCCGACATACCATAGTCCATCTTCTATTATATGGTTTGAACGACCTATTTTTAATACTTTCAAGCCACGTAGCCTAAAAGAAAAGAGTCCAAATATTTTAACTTAAATCTAAATATGGGTCTCTTCTTAATAACTCTTCTCAATCGTGTACCTTTTGGTTCTAATACATATAAAGAAATCCTTTTATAAATACTTTGTCTAGTTTTAAAGTACAGTAAAGAACTTTCCATATAATAATCCGTTTACTCAAACTTACCTAGATTTTTTTTTACGCACGTACATACACACGTCGGTTACTAAACACACTTTATTAATAGCAAATATGATTATCTTGTGTTACTGCATATTTCTGCAGGTCAATCGATCAAAAAAAGTGAACTTTTTTATCAATCATCAAATAAAAGTAAAACAGATTAATAAATAATCATATGGCCCATTGGGCCTAACTGGGTATTCTCACAAAGCCCAAGCCCGGCCCAGTATTTTTGTGGGTCAAACCCAAGCCCGGCCCACAAGTTAATGGGCTCAAAAATATGGGCCCAAACTGGGCCCAAGCCCGGCCCGGCCCAGAAATTTCTGGGTTAGCCTGGCCCATGCTTTACCCTAATAATAGATCAGCCTTATTAGATACTGGCTCATCCCTAGGCACAAATGATCTAATTGTATCAAATATACTTTGAAAACATATAAAGCTTTTGAAATTAAAGTTTTTTGATGTAAAGTAACTTTTGATGAGATTTATCAAATTTATCCTTAATCAAAACATGATACTGTAACATTTATTGTATTCATTTTTTTCTAAAAAAAACCCCTTTAATTTATTAAAAAAATTGCTATCGCTTCTTTGGTTTGCTTTTTTGTGGTCTCTAAAAAGTTGTTGTTTCTGTGTTATGCTTGATGAGGAGGATATGACCTTTGAACAGGTCCATACTTTCTTTTATCAAGCACTAGACAGGGTCGCACTGGAAAGTTGCTATTCCTGTATTATGCTTGATGAGGAGATATGACCTTTGAAAGCATGGCAGACATTTGTTTTAATTGGTTAAAAAATGTAAACAAATAAACAAATTTGCAATGTAGATTATTATATAAATTTAGATATTTAATTGATGATCCGCAATATTAGAATGTGATGCAGATCACATATGAAATACGAAATTTTTAACTTAATTAAATTTGAACTTTATTTTTTAACGAAATTTACTTTGCATGCACGAGGCATTTACTATATAAACCCCTATTTATAGTTAAACTAAGATATTTAATAATGCACTATTTTTTAACTTACTTCGTAATAAATTTGTATGTATTTTTTTAATTTCTAGACGTATTACACTTAAAATAAGACTTGTAAAATGTTACCACCATAAAACACCAAGTAAATCGCATATATTATTACCTCAGTATGAACACTGAAATCTTTAAGTATGCATTTTAATTATGTAGTAGATCCGGTGTCTACTATATGGTTTTAAAATTAGTAAAAAGTAAAAGCCCCGAGTATTATATACGGTGATTTACGGACCACATTTCATTGCACAAGTATGGGATTTTAGAGTACTAAATTTTTTATTGTCGTGTTATTGTTTATATCACTCAAACTTTGTTTTTTTTCTTTTTTTTATAGTCCGCGAGGTTTGAGTGATAAGGAATAGCAGATGCACTAAAGCATACTTGGAATAGACGCCACTTACAAAAATAAGAAAAAAAAACTATTATGATTATTTTGTTCACTACGTAGTACTAACATGATGTCTACTCAATAGCTCCAGCAATAACTAAACAACAACTCGATCAGGACTAAATAACAAAACTAAATACAACAGCACAGCTACAACTTAATTACTTTCTAATAAAAGCTTGAACACTAGCAACAACCTAATCAACCTCCAGTAACAATGTAGTAAGATTAATCCAAGTTATTCTTGAATTCGAATTTTTTTCCCACAATCTCGTAGTTCTTGCTTAATTTCTGCGAATGAATCTATTAAGATAATCCCAATATCATCTAATTGACTTATGGTGGAATATATCGATAATAATGCCATAATTTAATTGAAACCTAGATCATTAATTATTTTTATGTCCATCTAGTGGTGGATATGTTATGCGTCATTTATTGATTCCTGTCATTCAAGGATTGACATGAAATATTTGTGAATCCAAGAAAAACGTATGTTATACTTTGAAATTTATATGTCATATTTAAATAAAATATCATTTGTATTGTTATTTATTCTTGCAAAACACAGCCACACCTCCTCGAATATTTTGAATTATTTTTTCGTCAAGTACATGTTTTTGTTTTACAACTGTGGTTTTTTTTGGACTTAATTTTTTGTAGGGAAAATTTAAAATTTGGGTCGCTAAAAAAAACAAAATTCTATTAACGTTAATAAACTAAAAATTAAATTTAATATTGATAACAACATAAATAATATTTTTTCCAAGTTTTTTTTTTGGCCTTCATGTCGCCTATTGCGCAGCAAACTTGTGTTCTCAAATTAGTTTCATCTCGTTTAAGTAAATGAAGCTCTTCTGTCATACCGATACAAAGTATCTTAAAAGTATTAGTAATCCAGTTTTTTAGCTTTTAATTTTACTAATGTTTTGTTTTTTTTATTTTTTTTAATTTTTTTTTTTTTTATTTATTTCTATTTATTTTTTTTTTATTTTTTTTTGGTTGTCATGCTTTTCTGATATTCTATCGAAGGATTCGCGAGACAGAAAACTATATGTTTGCGACTCCATAATATCAATAAAAATTTATGAAAGTAATTATATGATCATTATTTAACGAACTTCAATCATTAATTATTTATTTTTACTATACTTTATTGATGCATTATTAAACAGTTATTGATGGATCAGTAAAAATCAGTAAATAACATATGTCAATCTCTGAATAATGGAATCGATTATCGACGCATAACAGATACACTCGAATGAATTAATTTGCGCATTATTAGATTTTCTTGACAGGAACGGTACAATTCAAGAGTTGGAATTTTAGAAGTAGTTTCATTAAGCTGCTAATGGAAATACCTGCTGTTTGGTATAGCCTACTAGCAAGCTAAAACGTACGTGCATCTTTAACAGGCGCAAAAAACTGGTTTACGTTTCATTATCGTATGTATTTCGCACTAACTACAAGTCACTCTCGTTATAGTGAACTCTCGATATAGTGAAGATTGGCTATAGTGAAGAATTTTTTTAGAACAGAATTATTATTATTATAATAAAAGGCTCTCAATATAGTGAATTTCTCAATATAGTGAAGAAATTTTACAGCCCGAGGACTTCACTATAACGAGAGTGACTTGTATTCGTTAATTAGGTTGAATAAGAACCCATATACTATATGCAGTGGCAAACGATAATTACATCTACGTGAGTTCGGCTTTCAATTATATTTGTTTCGGACATCAGAATTTATTTATTAAAAATCAGATCGCAACGTATTATATTAGGGTGATAAATCAATTAAGTAATCAAACCTATGTATACATCACATTTGATACAACGATAATTTTTTTGATTATTCAGAAAATGCCGCTTCGCGGCATTCTCTGATCAAAAAAATTATTACTGTACCAATGTGATGTTATCTCATATTATCATACTATATTATATAATTATTGGCTGCTTCGCATTCAAAAGTATTGGAGCACTGATGTCACGGGGCCGTTGATTTTTCTGACAGATTAATTCACTTGAAAATTATTAGGAATTGTAAAGTAACCACGGCTTTTAGGAGTTGTACCAGCTGTAGACTTTAGAATATTAAATGATTGTTACTATATACATTTAAAAAAAAATTAAAGAATGTCAAAAGCTTCGACTTCCGTACTTTGCCATAAGTTATTATTTGTATCATATAAATAAACCTAAAGAATGGAGTAAATTTAAATTAAGATAAAAAATTTCATTTAAATTAATAAAATATAGAGGTCCAATCCGTCGTTCATTTATTTGTATTTGAATTATCCGAATATCCGATAATTATTTGGATAAATGATATCCGGATTGGAACTCTTGTAAAATAAAGAAAAAAATTACAATATTTAAGAATATTTAAGCCAACAGTTTGACTATGTATATCCACCTAAATACAAGATATTCCATCCGACAATAAAGCCATCTCTTCCAGAAGGGGCATTTGACAAAGTAATATTTGTCCAATTAAATAATCTAAAATCTAACATATCTAGAAAATTATAATATACTCAATAAAATTATTAAATTCTCTAAATACTCTTCATAAATTCAATTTTACAATTGGGTATTCTATACCCACCCAATTCGCTATTGTTGAGGACAATTTGCCTAATGATTACGGAATGTTAGTGATGGATGAAAGATCGGAGTGTATGGTCAACTAAGTAAATCAAAACTATATTTAGTACCATATAAAAATTAAATATTAATAGCGTCACTTGACATCCACAGGTAATTGCTATTTGGGGTTTTAATAATAATAATAATAATAATAATAATAAAAAAATTAAATATTGATTTTTTTTTGAATTTATTGATCAGGAGAGTGATCAGAATAGTGATCAGAATTTTTTATTACTTTTAATATATATTTTAATAGTAAAGAATGACTTGGATGTTTTGGATGTCTAGAGCGAATCGATTTACTTTTTTCAATTATTTTAGCATAAATCAATTCTTTAAACATGTTTATAACAATGTTACGTTGAAAATTGTTTGACATTAGTATTTAGATTTCAAGTTGACTCTTTACAAAAATTCTGTTTTATATTGTGAACTATTCAAAAATAGATGCTTTTGTTGCAGATAAAAATTCAATACAAGAATTTAAAATTTTTACGTAACTTTGTTATAAACGTATTTAAAAATAGATTTATAATAAAATAATTAAAAAAAGTAAAGTGATTTGCTTTAGACATTTAAAACTATTCTTTATTATTAAAATATATATAAAAAGTAATAAATAATCCTGATCACTATTTTGATCACTATTCTGATCACGAATTTCAAAAAAATCTTCACTAATTATTTACCGAAGCAAAGTCATTACAGGATTTTTGCAATGCATATCTGCTAATGTGTTTCCTCTCTTAGAACCAACTATGAACTAGCTTTTTTTAGTAAGGGCTGACGTTATTAAATTCTGTAATAAAATATTTAAAAAAAGTTAAAATGAGAACTTTAAAATAAAAAATTCTTTAATTTTTAAGTTTTATTTATTTTTTTTTGTAAAAGGGTTGACCGGAATAGAGTTCCTTACCTTTAGTTTGTTTAGTTATTATAGTTTTCAAAAAAAAAACCTGAAAAATTAAATTAACTATAAAAATAGTAAGCGAAATTTAAAATAAAGTTTAAGGAAAAACTACCTAACACTGCAAGAATCCCTACAGATCTGAAACTACATATTCGAAAATACATGTTTTCGATTCACAGTATGCTTAGTAGACCCGTATTAAATCTTGTTTGTAGTTTTAGTTCGTGCCCTAAAGAAGTCATCTACATTTGGAATGTAACCCTAAGACCCAATTCGTCTTACCTCATCAAAAAAGCTAAGAAATAGGCGAAGTTGGTCTTTGTGAGAAGGATTCTAGAATTTCCAAGTACTGCCTTTAAAAAAAGTAGATTCTAATTGCTGTCAATTGAAGTGTTACCACGGCACTAGTTGTAAAAAAGGCATTGAGTTTGAAACAAAAAAAAAGTTTTATAACGATTAACACCCATTAACTTATGCATTGTATACGTATTACGGTAATCACTTGCTTGAATTTGCCCTCTAAATAAAGTTTTTTGAAATATTTGATCTATACTGATCTTTTTTTACAGAAGACGTGCAAAGAGTTAAAGAGCACTATAATATGTTTTAAAAAAATTTTATTATGTGAAACTACAAGTTGCTAATTGAAGATATGGTTTTTCATAGTAAGGGTTACTTTAAAAAATTTTTTTTATATTGTGTAACCCAGTGATCTTCAAGCCAATCAAATCGAATGTCCGTCATGCTATAGTAAATACTATGAACTTTGAATTGCATCTTTTAAAGTCAGGTTAATAAATATTCTTTTTACCTGCATTAAATTAAAGTAAAAAATAAAATTAATTGTAAAATATTCATGAACTTAAATAATAATTTTAAATGCTTAGTACTCACCTAATTCAATGTGAATAAATAGAAATTATATAGTAAATACTTATGAACTTTTGAACTTGAATAGCCCATTTTAAAAACTATCAATATCTCTGTCATTATATCCATTTTCTTATTTTTTTTTTATTATTGATATAATAGGTTATTTTTGAACAAATACAAGTCACTCTCGTTATAGTGAAGTCCTCGGGCTGTAAAATTTCTTCACTATATTGAGAGATTCACTATATCGAGAGCCTTTTATTATAGTAATAATAATTCTGTTCTAAAAAAATTCTTCACTATAGCCAATCTTCACTATATCGAGAGTTCACTATAACGAGAGTGACTTGTAGTTGTTATTATCAGAAAATTTTATACATAGATATTGATCGATATATAGCACTTAATCGTTTTATATTGATTATAAAATATTATTATATATCGATTAAAATATCGTTATATATTGATTAATTGAATAAAAATCGATATATATCTATAATCGATATATATCATAATATTGTTATATATCGATTAATTGGATAAAAATTGATATATATCTATAATCGATATATATCATTTTTTATATTAAATCATTATATATCTATAAATCGATTATAATCATAATTATTTGAAACAATATATAACTATTAGCAGATCTTTAACAATTACATAGTGTTTTGACCGCATTACAAAAATTTTAAACCGGATTACTAGATAAAAAAAAAAAAAAATTTTTAAAAAATTTCCTATGCCCATCTAATCCGTAATATATCCTAGATCATAAAAATATATTCCACAAAATAAAAAAAAAGGTCGTTTTGACCTATTTTTACCCTCTTCTCCTTTTTACCCCTCTTTTCCTTTCTTTTACCCCTCTCACCCTTTTACTCCTCTTTTCCTTTTTCTTTTTTATTTTTAATATTTCGAATACATTTGAAATATTTTAGGACGATCTGTAACCTGGATCATATCAAAAACGCATTTGACTAATATTTTCGAAATGTTTCAATGATTTTCGATAATTGTACCACAAAATCAGATTAGATTTTGTTTTTTTTTGTTTATAATTTAGATCTTCTATTAATTTTATATTGTTTTTTCATTTTTCTTTTGTTTTTTTTGGTTTTGTTTAGTTTTGTTTAGTTTCGTTTTGTTTCATTTAGTTTTGTTTTGTTTTTTTTTATTTATATTTTTTTTTTATTTTTTATTTTTATTTATTTTATTTCTACACTTTACCACTAGCACTTTGCAAGAAATCTAGTACTTAGCGCAAGCTAACTCAGCCTTTCGACACTTTGCAAGAACACACAATTACTTTTTCTAGCAATTTCGAAAGTTCAAGAACACAAGTTTTTGCAAGATTTTGCAAGATTTCATTTTATTTATTTTTTCGTTTCATGTTTTTTGTTTTTGTTTTTTTTTTATTTTTATTAATTTATTTTATTCCGGCACTTTGTGAAAACCTTTGACGATTTCTAAATTGCAGAAACACAAACTCGAAATGGAGATTTGGGGCTTTGTTTATTTTTTTATTTAGTTTGCTTACATTTTTGTTTTTTGTTTGTTTTCTTTTTTTTTACTTATTTTTTTATTAACTTTATTTTATTGTCCGAAGTGTAGCTGAGGACACTATACTTCTAGACATCAGTAGGGATGTAATTATACGGTATAATATATTTTTGGTATAATAACCGGTTATTATACGGTATAATAACGATATAATAACGATATAATAACTTATAATAATACGTGATTTAAAATCAAAAATTTATTTGTATAATATTATTAGATTTTACATTTCATTGGCTATCAAATCTATTACATTCATTTCAAATCCATTATCGAATAATTCATCATCACTGTTATCACAATTAGTTTCTTGATCAGCTTTAGTATCGTACTTACTACTGGATATATTAATTTTACGCTTTATATATTTTTTTTGTATTCGAAGGTTTCCATACAAATAGACCAACTTGTTAACACGAACATTAAGCAACCTGTTACAAACTTTATTATGAATAAAGCCGAATATAAAAAAGTTTCGTTCTGCAGCTGCTGAAAATATAGGAATAGAAAGAATTTTGATTGCCATTTGTTGAAGATTACTATATGGCCATAATTGCCACCATAACGATGGAGTAAATGATGTTGCTGAATTCCAAATGACTTCATTATCGTATGGTGAGGTTTTTTTGCGAAATTTAACCAACTCAATAAACAAGTTTACAGATTCGTCTTGATCAAATTTTTTTTTAGTAAATATTGTAAATTCAGAATATCCTATAGCTTCTTCTGATGGATTATTTGTTTCTAAAAACCGTGAATCCAACATATAGGCCACCATTTGAATTGGATGATAAGTATATTCCCGTCGTTCTTCAACAAGTTTATTAAGTTCATCAGAAAAACAACAAGAAATCTTACAAATCTCTTCTACCATTTTTTTGAAGTAAAAATAGATAGACGAAAGAGTAGAATTATCTGATTCAAACTGTTTTAATATAACTACTATTGGTTCTAAAATAGCACTTAATAAATCCAAATTTTCCTAAAATTCATCAGATAATATATAATTTCTTAAATCTGAATTTATATTTTCTCAAATTCTTATATCCATTAATGCTTGCTCTAAAGCGATTTTTGATTTTTTAATTGACTGTAAACATTCAAAATGGGTGCCCCATTGTGTAATTGCAGGTAAGACTAGTGAAATTTCTTTAGAATAATTTTCTTGTTGAATACGTTTAAGTTTTGCCATTGATTGTGGATGCGATTTAAAATATTTTACTAAATTTTTTGCATTATCTACTGTTACTTTAGTTTCATCTATTTTTAAAATATCGTTAATTAAAAGATTTACTATATGAGAAGTACAATCAAGACATACTATCTTAGGATACTTTTCTTTAATAATTCTCCATGCCGCTTTCATTACACTTGCTGTATCAGTAATGACTGCTGAAAATTTATCAGACCCAACAATTTCTATTTGTTGAATTATTTCATTTGAAATCCACAAAGCTGTATGAGATTCTTCTCCCGAATACATTGCATCAAAAAAAATTGGCTCGAGAGTACAAATTATAAAATTTTGTACTGATTCTTGGTTAATATTCGACCAACCATCTGAAATCATACACAAGCTTTGTGCATTTGCAATTTTATTATCAGATTCTTTTTTTACTTTTTTGTAAACTTTATCTAATAATTCATTTGCCAATTTTGATCGACTTGGTAATTTAANTTTTGATTGCCATTTGTTGAAGATTACTATATGGCCATAATTGCCACCATAACGATGGAGTAAATGATGTTGCTGAATTCCAAATGACTTCATTATCGTATGGTGAGGTTTTTTTGCGAAATTTAACCAACTCAATAAACAAGTTTACAGATTCGTCTTGATCAAATTTTTTTTTAGTAAATATTGTAAATTCAGAATATCCTATAGCTTCTTCTGATGGATTATTTGTTTCTAAAAACCGTGAATCCAACATATAGGCCACCATTTGAATTGGATGATAAGTATATTCCCGTCGTTCTTCAACAAGTTTATTAAGTTCATCAGAAAAACAACAAGAAATCTTACAAATCTCTTCTACCATTTTTTTGAAGTAAAAATAGATAGACGAAAGAGTAGAATTATCTGATTCAAACTGTTTTAATATAACTACTATTGGTTCTAAAATAGCACTTAATAAATCCAAATTTTCCTAAAATTCATCAGATAATATATAATTTCTTAAATCTGAATTTATATTTTCTCAAATTCTTATATCCATTAATGCTTGCTCTAAAGCGATTTTTGATTTTTTAATTGACTGTAAACATTCAAAATGGGTGCCCCATTGTGTAATTGCAGGTAAGACTAGTGAAATTTCTTTAGAATAATTTTCTTGTTGAATACGTTTAAGTTTTGCCATTGATTGTGGATGCGATTTAAAATATTTTACTAAATTTTTTGCATTATCTACTGTTACTTTAGTTTCATCTATTTTTAAAATATCGTTAATTAAAAGATTTACTATATGAGAAGTACAATCAAGACATACTATCTTAGGATACTTTTCTTTAATAATTCTCCATGCCGCTTTCATTACACTTGCTGTATCAGTAATGACTGCTGAAAATTTATCAGACCCAACAATTTCTATTTGTTGAATTATTTCATTTGAAATCCACAAAGCTGTATGAGATTCTTCTCCCGAATACATTGCATCAAAAAAAATTGGCTCGAGAGTACAAATTATAAAATTTTGTACTGATTCTTGGTTAATATTCGACCAACCATCTGAAATCATACACAAGCTTTGTGCATTTGCAATTTTATTATCAGATTCTTTTTTTACTTTTTTGTAAACTTTATCTAATAATTCATTTGCCAATTTTGATCGACTTGGTAATTTAAAAGCAGGACGAATTTTTTGAAAAAATTCAATAACATATGGATTTTCTAAAAAAGAAAATGATACATCCGTAGCAAATAATGCTTGGGCTAATGCAAATTCGAGATTTTCTTGTTCTTTCTTACTCATACTATCAGCAAAATCATTAATGAAAGTAGTTCTTGTATGCTTTTGAGAAATATTATTAGGTTTATTAATATTAGATGTTACCGAATTATTGTTGATAGTAACTAAATTTTCAAAAATTTGAGATGAATTTTTTTTTTTGTTTTTGCAATATTAGGTGCACCCGGACAATCATTATCCAAATGTGCTTGCATTCGAGTTGCAATTCCACGATCATAAGTCTTTGGACAATACATGCATTTTACAGGAGGGTGTGGTTTTTTATTATCATTAGATTCCTGTTGGTTTGATTTATTGGTTTCTTGGTTCAATTCATTTAATTCTAATCGGGTTGATTCATAAATTTCTTCTTGATCAAACTCCTCAGTTGCTAACTGATTTGATTTATTAGTTTCTGGTTGATTCGATTCAAGAGTAATCCAATGTTTCCATATGGCATCTTTTGGTTTTCCCATTATTAGATATACAATTGATAAATTTTTGAATATTTAAAGTAAATTGAAAAAACTTTTTTTTGAGTTATTAATTCAAAATCGGGATATTTTTTTAATTGAAATTTTTATTTCTTTTATATCTTTACGAAAACCATTTTAAAATTTTAATTTATACAAGTAAAAACAGGAAATTTATAGTAATTTGGGGCTTTTAGTTTGGTAACACGAAGAATTTTTTATTTTCCCTTCCCATTTTATTACTAAATTGTTTTTTTTTGATTTTCTTATGAATTCGAAGCTTTTTTCGAATTACTTTTTTGATTTTTATGTATTTCGCATAGCACTCCTTAAATGTCTATACTTTTTTAATATTATTAGTTTTTGTTATATATGTGACTATGAATTTTAATTGCTTGTCTTTTTTGGTTAGCAGCTTATAGTATTATTCGTAAGAATTATTTGTGAAATTAAACCCAAATAAAAATACTAAATTTAATTTAATTCTTGAGAAGCAAAGTTAAGTACCAAATCGTTATATAATTTCTACTTTAGCAAAAAAAAAAAAAGTTATATAAAAAACTATTGGTAAAGAAGCATATATAATTATACGTGCAAAAATAATAATTTGGAATACTAAAATTCTATACCACATATTAGCTTCTATAAGAGATCATTAGTATTATTAATATAATTAAATTCTATTGGTTAATTTATATTATACCAATATTATACCAATTATACCAAAAATTGATAGTATAATAACGGTTATTATATGGTATATTAACCAATGTTATTATACCGTATAATATTTTTTACAACCCTAGACATCAGAAATCTGTCAAGTCACGTGATGCCGTCTGTCACGCCGCGTAATTAGCCAATAAACGCGTCGCGTGCTAACACAACAAAAAAATAAAAATTTTTAATTTTAAGTTTTAATAAAACTTAATCATAGTATGCTAATAGTGACTTTTTTTATTAAGTAAATCGACATTCATTATTAAGACAATTTTGTTCGCCATAACAAAATCTAGCTATCTCTAAATTTTCATAAAAATCGGATAATTTTTTACTAATGGACATTTGTAAAAAGCTAACTGGCGTCATAATAGATTCTTTTGGTACAAAAGTGTATTTTATAAAAATCAACTAATAAAAAATCATCCAATTTTTATGAAAATTTAGAGGTAAGTAGAACTTATAACGATGAATAAAATTGTCTTATTAATTAAGATCGATTTACTTAATAAAAAATTTGCTGACTATGCATCAAAGTTGTCTTTTACAAGTTTACTTAGTGCATGAAGCTAGAATTAATTAGTAAAATCTTATAATTCACAAATTTTTATAAATTAATTCTAACTTTATGCACTAAGTAAACTTGTTTAGCATCTAGAAATACATCAAATCGGCGTAATTATTTTTATTTTACTTGAAATTTAGAGAATAGATGCATAATTTTGGATTTTTGATCAAAAAAGTCAAATTTAAGCATCTTTTCT
>QKWP01000717.1:0-26599 GCA_003550325.1 Gigaspora rosea | reverse complement strand
ATTTGTCCCTTTTCTACTGACTCACCCCCATATATCAATTAATATTGATATATATCGATTACTATCACTATCGATAGAAATCAGCAGGGGTGATGGGTATCGATATATATCTTACTAGTTAGTAATCGATATATATCTATATATAAAATTTGTTGATGATACTTGACCCTAACTAGTTTATATTTCTTTTTTTTCTTGATTTACAGTAAATATATTAATATAACAATATGTAATAAGTGTTAAAATGGAAGTGACTTGTATAACAATAATTACCATAATTAAAAAAATTTTTTATTAAGATTATCAAATTTAAGTAATACAAATTTAATTTGATCGGTGGGGTTAGAGATGATCAACAATAGTGTTCCGCATGATTCAGACATGATGGGTATTTTTAAAGATCTGTACCTGGTCTGAACACTGATTCGGATCTAAATTTAGGGTCCAAACTCGTATCACTTAGATCCGGGTCTGACCTAGAATCGTAAAATTTAAAAAATTTATAGATACAAAGTTGTTAAATAACTAAGACCAAGTGCCTCGCTAAAAAAAAAAAAAAGTTTTGTTGTTCTCGAATGATTTCTTGCCTGATTTTATTTATATAATTTGATAATTTTGCCATAATAGATTCAAAACAATACATTAATTCAGGGTCCAGTGATATGTACATATATATCACTGGCTGGATACAGAAATATGATATTTCATCTGTAAAAAAAAATAAAATTCTAAATTAGCCAATTAGCATTAAGTATTTTTCTAAGACCGGACCGGGCAGATTTTCTTGTAGGTCTGAATCGAATCTTAAAAATCAAGGGTCCGAACTCGGTTCATCAACGGACCGGACCGGACCCAGACCGGACCCAGATCTTTTGCAAAACACTAATCAACAATATCACCTGATCTGCAATTTTTGTAATCACTCTGGTGGATTCCTACCCACCCTATACATGAGGACGAAAGCATTTCGGGTTCTAAAACCTGAAATTAAAATGTGAAGATAAAATTGTTTTTGACCTATTTTACTTGAAAAACGGAATTATTTGCTACTTTTTTTGAATAGACGAAATTATAAAGAACATATCTATATAAATTTTATTTGTTCTTCCTTATAAAAAATTATAAATTTCTCTAATAAAGACGAAATAGGCCTTTTTCAAAAATTAGTTTCGGTAGCATCAATAACCCACCCCCAAGTAATATTTTTTTTCAAATTTAATTGGCTAAAATTTTTATATGAGATAAGATTTGGCTTGACCCCTACTCTCTAAAATACTATCTAATAAATGTCAGCACTCTAATTATATAATTAAGATTATTAAATTACTTAATAATTAAATTGAAATTATATAGATTAAAAAGTATATATCAGATCAGTTTTTATGAATTTGTATATAAAAATATAATAGGGGAGTAACAAAAATTAGATAATTTTTTAGAAAAGAGGAGGGTAAAAAAAAGTAAAATTATATATAAGAAACCTGACTATATATATTAAAAAAAGGTAAGAGAGTATAGGTCTTTGATAAAAAATAATCAGGTGATTAATGGCATGCCCATATTATATTTTATTTAATTGTATGAGTTTAGAACTATCAATTCTCTAAAAGATATTGTAGTTATTTATATATAACTTAATAATAAAATAAAGAATTATTAAGTGTATTAACTATACTATGTAAATATATATATTATATACAAGTATTGGAACTAGAATTTTAGGTTATACAACCATTTATCTATAGCTAAAACCCATTTATGTAACTGATCTGGCTTTGTATATCCCTCTTCAACCAACAATTGGTATCACATGAGGACTCCGAACAATATATATAGAGGTTATATTAGATTTAATATAAGATTTTTACAAAATTTATCCAAAATTTGAAAAAATCTGCAATTCTAATTGGTTGAACCTTATTTGGGCCAATCAGAATTGCAAAAAAGTGGATAATGCATAAATATAACCTCGACTTGCATTGTTCGGGGTCCTATCACATGTCTGCCACTTTACCTATACTACCTAGTATCATCACTTCCAATTGGTATATGTTGCTAGGTAGATGCTTTGTACTTTCAAATTGGTATACTTGAAATCTTCTACTAGTATACTTCTTGGAAGTTTGTATTTCAAGCCATGCAGTAGCCTCTACCACATTGGATAAGTATCTTAAGCCTGTATACTGCCACAATTAGCTAGTTTCTTGCATATTTGGGCCTAGAATTTAACATTCTAAATTCAAAAATATGTGAACAACTATACTTTTCTCTATGGTGACAAGGTATTTGGACATGTTTTGTAATTGCTTTTTAGTACTAAATATAGTTGGATAGCATCATGAAGCTTAGAAGAACTCTGTCACTACTGCATGCACTTGTACTAGCTATATCTGTAGTGATGGTCCTAGACCCTTTTAATATTCAAAGACTTCCATATAGGTATGCTTAAAGCCTATTGGGGCTTAACATGTACATGTTTTTATGCTTCTACTTCTTACTAGCTAGTAAGTTCTGTCTGCTCTTACTAATTGATTCTAATTTCCAGTACTCCTATCCAACTTTTCTTCTAATCCTTATACCAATCCCTTCCAGACTACCAAACTCAGTTAATATATTTAGGCTTTAGGCATTATAGTAGTTTTTTTCCTTTGGTTTCTACTTCTGTAGCATAGACCCTTTTTCTCTAGTACAATGATTCCAGTGGCCAAGTTGGTACTCTTCTTGCTATAGGGTTTTTTCATTTAGTTTTTTAGTTTTAGTTTAAAATTCTAGTTTTCTGTAGTACTATTGAAGGATCTTTCTTATCTTCTTGCTCAGAACGTACCAAATGGTTTTTAATTGTTCTGGTCCTTGGATTTGTCTATATATAATTACACAATTTTACTATGCTCCTATTCAAGATGGTCATACCAAAATTACAGGCAATATACTCGACCGATCAATAAACAAATATTACTATAACATAGGCCTATTTTTCAATTTATCTTCAGTAGAATTTGAACTATAAACCTGTTACTTAAAGGTAATAACCAAACAACTTCTTTATGTCACTATGCTCCTAAAGCAATAAAAGTTTAAGTTTTTGTTTTAAAATTTTTACTATAAAATTTTTCTTTAGATTTTTGTTAAATTTTATATATTTTATTTATAAAAAAATCTTTACTTCTAATACAAATCTTAATTTTTACAAATAAATTACTAAGATGCAATAATAAAAGTTGTTATTCTTTATATAAACTATAATATTATATTAAGAAATATAAATCTAAACCTAATATTTATAAAGTTTGCCAAAAATTAGTAAATAATTTTTTTAGTTAAAAATTTTTTATAAAGTTGTTTATATTTAGCTTATAAGCAATTTAAGCTTTTTCATTAACAATACTAACTATATAGTAAATTCTTAAAAAAAAGTTTTCAAAAAGGCTTTAAAACTTTTTAAATTTTATATTAAATAGTTTTAGTATTACTTAAAAAATTTTATAATATAAAATCAAATTAATTTCAAATCTATAAATGCTCCGTATCTATCTATAACACTAACATTATTAGCTTTTAACAATATATTATGATAAGCTTTTTTTAGAAGCATTCTAAATTAAGTATATAGTCAAATTGATTTAGTATAAATTGAATCAATTTAGCTGATTTATTATATTGAGTTATGACTATTCCCACTTAAAAATACATAAGTTTGTTAAAATTTATTTGTATTTGAATCTTCTATTACTTTTTTATATCTAAATAGCAAATCTATATATTTACATTCATAATATTTAAAAATTTAATAATATATATATAGCAATTAATTAGGTGCCCAAAATAGTTTTTAGGCTTAATAAGATTTAAGAGTATTGAAATTAATATCTAACATTGATTGGTTAAATGTAGCAGGTGACTATCAAGTAGCCTCGTGATGTGCTTGGCCTTAGATAGAGGTCTGACTCGATGAATAATATTCACTGAATATTTACTGAATATTCAATATTCGAATATATAATTTTTCACTGAATGAATATTCGAATATTTAAAATTTTACTGAATATATTCATTGAATATTTATTGAATATATTCATTGAATATTCATTGAATATATATATATATATATATATAATTTTATAATTTTATTTTATTTTTTAATAATTTATTTGCAATTTTATTGGCTAATTTAAGTGAGATAGTTATATAATTTTTTAAAATTAAAATATATTTAATATTCAATGAATATTTAGTGAATATTCGAATATCGTTCAAAATTTTTGAACGAATATTCAAATAATAAAATATTGAACAAATGAATATTCGAATACTTATTTTTTGACCAAGTCAGACCTCTAGCCTTAGACAACTTCGTTTAATCTTTCTTTTACATTATCTCTATTTTTTATTATGCAAATCAATTTTCATTTATAATTGAAAAATGTCAATCATGTTAAAATTTACTTGAATCTAATAAAAACTCAATTTTTGAAAATTGTAAAAATGGGCCCTTTTAATAGGGGACACCCATATAATTAAGGAGAAACAAACTTTTGAAAATAAATATATATATTATATTAATAAAGATTATTATTGAATTAGTTGCTTAAATTACTATATGGGATCACCTATAACAATAAAAATCATATAATTTTGAGAAAATCACTTGAAAATCATTACATGATTAATCTTATACTTATTGCAAAAAAATTTAAAAAAATTGCTTATTTTTTTATTAATATATTTGGTAAATAAAAAAAAATTAGATAAAAAAAGTTATAAACAAGTTTTATCATAAAATTTAAAACCTGATTGGTTGTCTTTATTGCACCCTTTTGCTATAAGGTTCCTATATATTATCAATTTAGTCTTCATTTTACATAATCTGCTATGAATTTATTATTACAAACCACCAGCTATTTGTTCTATAATCTGTAACAAACTCAATAGTTAATATATTAACAATGTTTAAAAAAATAAGATCAAATTTAATTATAAATCACTAACTGTATTTTCCAGTGGCAAAGGATCTTCAGCACATCTTCTAAATGCACTTGAAGCTAATTCTTGTAACATTGTATTCAGAATTCTATAACATTATAAATAATAAATTAGTTTATTAATTACATTACTATAAAAATATAGGCATATACCTTTCATCTTCAATATATTTCCATAACTTAAGTCGTACAAATTCTGAATCCACTTGAATTTGTTGAAATATTTTATTTGTTAATGTTTGCATACGAATGAATTCTATCCATGCCTAAAATCACAAAGATATATATACTTTATATTAATATCACTAATTTGCTGCATTTATAAAAAAAAACTTAAAATACCTTTAGTAATATTTTTATAACACCCATCATAATTCCTGGCTTTCCAATTTCAACAATTCCAAAAATCTCTATTCTATCAGAAAACAATTTGTCTATATGGGAAGTAAGATGTGTAAAGCTAGTAAAAAATGGGTTTGATGATTTTGGACGATTCGAATTTATGGATGAATAGGAAGAATTTGAATGTGCATAAGAAGCTTGTATAGTATTTGAGTTATTTTGATTTGCTGCCAAACTTTGATCAGTGGATATTAAAGTATTACTATCTGAATATATCAAAAAAGCTTTTGAGTTTGGATTATATTAAATATTATAAAATTTTTGTAAAAATAAAACTTCCATCACCTTGATCATCTAGATTATTTTCCTCTTCAGTCCCATAGAGCATTACAACTTCTTTTTCAATAAGTGTCAATTCTGTAATAATAGTATTCCATATTTTTGAGACACCTGTTGGTTGTGATGGTACATTAGTTAAATTTGTGGTGCTTGATTTCATGGTATAAATGCCACGAATGTTTATAGAAATTCGATTTCCAACAATCTCCACATATCGTTCTAAAATTCTCTATAAACAAATTAACAAATTGTAATTAATAATATATCAAAAATTTATTTTAAAAATTAAAAGTTTTATACCTGGGCAATATCTTTACATACTCCAACAATTTCTCTAACATCCTGTGTCAACTCTTTAGAAATAACATGACGTTCTCCATATCCACAATATACATCAATGGCAAACCTATTTTTATTATCTTGAGAAGTATATAATTTATCAGAAAAAGATGTGTAAACTTGTGTAATAATAATTTCACCAAAATCTAATAACATGCGAGACATTATTAAAGAAGTAATTGGTGGTGGTGGATCTTGTGGATTTATTGGATATGGGTTTATTTGAGAAACAAATTTCTAATATCAAAAGTAAATTATAACAATTAAAACAACTTTATAGCAATAAAAAATATTTTTAATAAATATATATATGTATATAATGAAACTCACCATCATAGAATTGATTATAGAATACCAAAATTCTTTAAATTCAGCTTGAATTTTTTTTAAGAACTTTTCAACATCATCTTTATTTTCAAACATTGGCACTTCAGTCTTTACGCATTCCTTTAAATTAAGATATCGTTTGAGCATTTGATGACTAACACTATTAAATACTGTATATTGATTAAATTATATTATACTGTAGAATGCTCTTTTCAATCAAACCTCTATGATCCTTAGACAGTCTTTTGTTAAATATGTGGTCAACCAAGTTTCCGTATCTAATACAAATGTTTGCACATATTTGAATCGTTGTTGTGATGATGAAAAAACTTTTGTTTTCTGTTTTTCAGAAAACTCTGCAAATTTCTCTAATAATAAAAAATTATGATTCAAATTATAAATTAAAGTGCCCAAATAATATTCAATTTGCTATCTAAATAGAAAAAACTAACCAATAAGTTCTTTTTCTGCATTTCCAAACAATCTTTTTCCAATTCCTGTTTCCCACATGCTGATTACTTCTTTAATACGTTCATCAAATTTGATGACACTAGAAAGGCTTGCACAAGATAATGCAGCAAAGTTAAGTTTATTAAGCAATTTTATGTGAGTTTCGGGTTTAAAATCTAATATGTTGTTCTAAAAAAAAATTTTATTGGAAAGCGTTATCATTATAATGAAATTCTTGTAACTCTTGTTTTTTTATATCAAAGCTTCTCTATTTGACAAATTAGAAAGAAACATACTGGGAATTCTAAAAGGCCATCCACAATCGTTAAATATTCTGAGGTGATTGCACCAATGAATTCTAAAAATTCCTTACGCACAAGCTCTTTTACCTAAAATTGCCGAAATATAAAATTATTCACATTAGCATTGTTACTTTAAAACAAAGTTCTCAAATAAAAAGGATGCTTATATAAAACGTACTTCAACATCTAAATTAGTAGAAACATATCGAATAAGGTCATTATTTTTTGGAGACTTTGCGAGTGATTTTCCAGGCGACTTTATATCTCGGCATTCTTTTGGTGGTTGCAAAAAGAACCCATTAAAAGATTCGACAAATTTATTTAATTCCTTTAAAAATTTTTCATTTAAGTAAGTAAGTTCGATTATAGCCCTTTCATCTGAAGTTGTTAATTGGTAATCCTCAGAAGATTTCAAAAGATAGTCTGCAGGAATCTTTGGCATTTCGTCAATTGTGGCTACCAAAAGTTTGGAAAGGAACGTCTCTTGACTAGTGAAAAAATAGACGATATTGAATAAAGGATTTACCAAAGAAACAGTTATTAATAGAAAACATTACAGATCAAGATATTCTTTAGCGAGTTGTTGCGGAGGTTCTTTCAGTGAAATCAATAATACTATGCAATCAGTTATCTCCGAGCCAGTTGCCTAAAATTAAACCCAAGTTCAATATATCTCATTAGAACGCGAAGTAATAAGACAACTGAGGCACTAACTTACGTTTTCACTTGTCATATTTTCTCTAATTTTCTTGGAAACTTTGTCAATAATTTCTTTGCACTCACTTTCAATTGAACTAAATACCGACAAACTTCTATAATGTTCTAAAAGACGTGATGTTTTCGCATAATATCTTACAGCCTGTGCATAGGACTCCTGATCTAGACATAATTTCAGTCTGGTAGGTAATTCAAAAATAAATTGAATCTTTGAGATAAATTATATAAGGCATTAGTTTTCCAATATGAATTAAGATTCTCAGAAAAAGGTTTACAGAAGTACCTTCTTTAATAAATCATGAACTCCTGTTAATTGCCGAATTTTTTCTCGCTTTGGTCCCAAAGCATCATTCACCAATAACGTAACATTTGAGATGTTTGAAATACTCTTTGAAAGTTGATCCATTTCAGATTCCATGCTTTCAACATTACTTTTCATCTATTTGTTAATAAATAAATCTATGATTATGTTTATCCATTAAAACAAATTTAAACTTGATAATTTTAGTCACCTTTCTTATAGTATCAGTAGCACTAATGAACTTGTTATAATTTTCATATACTAATGTTTTCATATCTCCATCAAGTTGTCTAATTTCTAGAAATAAACATTTGAGGGTTTGAATTCGTATCCAAGAAATAATAATTCGTATCTAATATTGTTATTAGCTACCTGTACTTAAATCATTGTCTCTTTGTATTAATTCGCTTAGATGCTTTTCGGTGAGTAGAACATTGCAATAATGCTCAGCCTCAAAGGCGGAATTATCTTGTTAATAAAATGATCTATGTATTTTAATAAATAAATAATAGAGTAAAATAAAATAAAATAATCCATTAAAAACCAACCGATATCCAAAGGATCAGAGCTTTTGCCTCCTGTACCTATTCCGTGACTCTTCGTCCGACTTTTACGAGGTAACGTAAGAGTTATGGGTTTCACTGATTTGGATGTTGAAGCAGAAGATTTAGAAGGTGAAGTCGGCACTTGCTGTGGGGTTGTCATTTTATGCAACGAAAAAATCGAAGAATTGGTGAGCGGAAATTCGTTTTGATTGGCCAAAATTAGAGTAAATATGTTTGGCGACGATCGAATACAGAATTTACTAAGGCGCTTGAGAACACCCTTTACTGAAAAATTTCTTTCTATTCGTGAACAAAAAAAAATATGGTCAATATGGATAAATGTCCAATGATCCATATTGTCCATGTCCAACACTGGCCTCGAAACTGCAACGAACTCCAGTTCTTGTCAATATTCAATTCTACAATTCTAAGTTTTAACTGTTTAGCATTTGTCTTCGAATCAGCATTTAACAATTACATATAAAAATAACTTATTAAAACATGGTATATTCGGAAGAATGGCTCAAAAATACTATTCATGAAGGTTACTTTAAGTCTTACGACCATTCTGAATTCTCTGTTCATAAGCCAATTGGTAAAGGAGGTATATAAAGCAAAATGGAAAACGGAAAGATTGCGGGCTAGCCATTGCTTTTAAACAATTAAATATTATATCTATGGATGAAAAGACTATTCAATGATTTGAATGATTTGCTAAAGAGGTAAGAAATTATATTATTGCTACAATAATAATGCAAGAATACTAATAAAGCTGCGAATAACTAAACACTATATATATTTTAGCTTAAGAATTTACAAAAAGTTTGTAAGCATCCAAATATTAATTAACTCGAGGTTAGTAATAATAGTTGAATACTTTTGTGTTTATATATGAAATAAATAATTTTTAAAAATATATTCATAATAGATCGGGATTCTATTATATGGTTTTGCAATTGGAGATTTACGCGAATATTTAAAGATAAACTTTCAAAGCTTGAATGGACTGATAAATTACGATTGGCCCGTATTATTCATCGAGATTTTGTAAGCGTTAGTCTGTTTTATTATGTTGCCATATGATGACGAAAAAGGTTTATAGCTATATCTGATATGATATCTTGTTCTAATTTTCTATAATTAAACATTCTTACTCTAAAAATATTCTAGTTCATGACGAAAAATTGTTGATTGCGGATTTGGCTTATCAAAAGACGAGATCTAAAACTTCAAATGTTAGCATTCATGGAGTGTAAGCATACATTGACCCTCAATATTTGAAAACGTATCATATAAATGTAGCAAGAAATCTAACATATATAGCTTTGGAGTAATTCTTTGGGAAATTTCAAGTGGTAGACCGCCATTCCAATCGTTAAACCTTTATGCCGTTATTAATTTATCAAAAAAAAAAAGATTAAAATTATTATATATTTAATATATTTAATCTCTCATTTACCTGCAGGTAAATGTAATTTCTCAATGCTTGCCCATCTGGATTCTGCCACCACGCTTGATATTGATCCGTCAGGAATGATATTGGTATCAGGAGGTATGATTTATTTTAAACTGTGCATTATGTTATTAAACTTGATTGCTATGATTTCTAATATCTTAACAACGGTAAATCTATAAAGGCCATTCAAGAGTTTGTATCGCATTGGCGAAAATTTGATGAGGGTGTATTATGTGTTGAATCTTTACCATGGATGGATTCAGTAGTAAAGATATATTGTTGATAATATTTGAGGGCGATAATTTTAGTCTTTTAAAAGTTCAATTTATTTTTAAGTGCGAATCTCATGAATGAATTAGTTTTATCATTTATTTTAGTATTGTAATTTGAATTTAATTTGAAAGAGGTGATTGTAAAATGAAATTAATACTTAAAAGATTTAAATACTATTTACCACTTCTGATGTATTTTTGGTGGGTATTGTTGCATTTGCATTCTTTTTATTTTTTATATTTCAATTATTTATTACCGTATTAGAAATTAGTTTTCACGATAGCGAAGGACTTTTTAGTACAGTACTATTTATTTTAGCAAATGATTTTATTTATCTTTATTATAATTTAAATAAAAACCAGTCGAGCGTAGAACAAGCTCCGCGTGTAGCAGAAATATTTTTATAATTTGTAAACAAGATTATAGAATTAATTGCTTAGATATTTATTTATTTTTTTTATAAGATTCATTAATTTGATTCTTACAAATTTGGGGTACTGTGCAGATCGGCCCATATGGGGAGTCTTGTATACTTGCAGTATATGGTAGTTTTAGAGAAAAGAAAAGTTAGAAGAATAACGAAAGAACAAAGAAACTTGTTTTTTTTTTTTTATAACAAAGAAATTTAAGGGTAGAGGATACGTAGATCACTTATCATATGATTTTGGTAGTACAAATGATTTTATATAGAAATTAGAAATATGCTACTAATAAAACTTTTTATAATAACATTTAATTTTTGGTAAAATTTTTGTAATTTTGTAGATTAAAACATGCTCTTTCTAATGATATAAATTTTAATAATAAAATATTTTTTAAAAAATATACTTGTATATATGGTAAAGTTCTCCGTAGTCAATCCAAATTCTCCGTAGTTACACAAAATAGTTAATTTTGATTGGGTATATCATATGATCATCATATGATTTTTTGTAAACAAATAGTAATACCCAATCTTCAAGTACATGTTTCTCAGTAAATATTTAATTAGTAGTCCGCAGTTAAAGGGAACAAATTTCATAGTAAAAATCGGCGGGCATGTGACTATTACCTTATATAGTAAGTGGAACGTCATGTGCTTCAATTCATAAGAAAAAACTCTATAGTAAACAATTGAAAAATACTCGTATCTTATGATCTATCAAACCGATTTTTGATGATTTTACTACCATTAGAATCACAATAATTTGCTCTACAACTTTCAATTAAGCAATAAGAAAGAGTTACTTAATAAAAAAATTACTTTTATATGTAAGCAAGCCCCATTCGCACACTATAGAAATTTACTATTAAATTCCGCCGTGATTTATTATAAAATGTCGATCATTTTATACCCTTTATCTGCGATCTTCCACTTAACCAATATTACTGATTTTACCACCATTAGAATCAGAAAAGTCTATTCTACAACCTTTTATTATAAATTTAAAATTATTTGCTTAATAAAAATTTTTTTAATTTTAAAAAGAAAAAAATTGTACCACCAAAATCATATGATAAATGATCTACGTATCCTCTACCCTTAAATGACGTTGAAAAGAAACTCGGTGTCACACAAAATTTCGCATTTCAATTCCGAAACTTCCCGACAGACATGCACCACAATTCCTAAAGCTTCCGACCAGACTTTATCTAAAATTTTGGGCCCACGATTTTCCGGGTTATCAAATGAAAAATTTGGATTATGAAATTTTTGGATCTGTGTCCCTGACCACGTGATAAAAATCTAATTGGCTAATTTTAATGGACCGGCTTGTTTTTCTAATAATTACCTAATTTGTATCGCGTTCATCCATTTTTGTACCGCGTTCATCTGTTTTAAATCTAATTTATATCGCGTTTACTTTTTGTAAAACGCGATCACCAAACAACGAACGTGTCGATAAAAAAGGTATATATAGATCACTTTTTTCCCTTACCTGTCTTTTATCTCCAGAATTACATTTTTATATTTTTTAATATCCCTCTTTATTCGTAATTATATATGTTTATTTTTTTACCCAATTTTTTTTCTAATAATTTATTATACACATTTTATACTTTTTTACTCTCTCTCTTTCTCTCTTTCTCACGGTCAAGTTAAAAAGGCGTAAGTGATGAGTAATCGATCTTGCGTTAATATATTAACTTGACGCCCCTCCGGTAACCGCTCCTGGGCTCCAGGTTACACCATTAAAGTAGTGGTCTCACCACTATCGGTGTTGACATGCGACCTCCTGGGGCACTTAACATTATTTCGATTACTCACATTACTTGTTTTTTTTTTTACTAGGTTGAAATCGTTTATTCGAAGTTGATATTGAACTATAAAAGGTATAATATTTATTATTTTAAATAAAGTTTTTATATTAATAATTGTTGTTGTAAATAAGTTTTTATATTAATTATTGTTATAAATAAAGTTTTTATGTTAATTATTGTAATAAAGTTTGATAATAATTATCGTTATAAATAATAAATATCAAAGTTTTTATGTTAATTACCATTATAAATAAAGTTTTATATTAATTGTTGTTATAAATGTTAATTATCGTTATAAATAAAGATTTTATAATAAATATCGTTGCAAATACAAAATTCTATAATAAATATCATTACAAAAGGTTGTACCCGTTTATTCGACAACCCGAAAACCGTTATAATTATTTCGGAATAAATTATACTTAACCGGTTAATCCGGTTAATTTATAATATCAGATATTAACTTTTAAATATTAACTGTTAAATATAAATAATTGTCGCAGATCATAATAAAAATTGACCAAATAATTAATTGTTTGGCCGATTCGATAAGTTATAGATTTCGGGAATAATAAGATTCAGTAACAAATACGTAATTCAGGAAACTATGCTAAGTTGATTAGTAATCGATTGAACTTTTTGGATACCAACCAACTAATTGTCAACTAGTTGAGCAACTAATTGATTGAAAATATTTTGACAATTTGTAACACTAGCGTCCGTTATATCAAGAGTTACGTGTAATTCTTTTTTTGCAGCGCGGACCCTAGGGTAAATTTAGTCAGTCTGTTGGTGCAAACATTCACATTTGCTAGTTCTGAACAACTTGGCCTTCTCTATCGTGCGTTTTACTTAACTTTCAATAAAAAATTTACCAGCCCAAGTTAAACACAATTGTGTCGTATAGTGCAATACTTTTCGATATTAAACCGGATTTAATTATAAAATTACCGTGTAAGCACGGAATAACGCTCGTTGGCGTTATTTTGAAAATCGAGTCTTTCAAAAATAGCCTAAATAGTCTCGAATTACAGTACATTTCAAATCTCTTCTAAAGCAGATATTTTATATTTTTATACGATGCTTTCATTATAAATATTCTTATTACAAAATATCATTAACATTTAAACACATAAAATTCAGATATGATGTGTCAAATTATTGAACGAGCAAGAACATTTCTGAAAAAAAAGCGTTTTTAGACAAAATAAGAAAAAGTTAACCGAAAAAAACTGAATCGATTAAATTAGAATCCTGTTAAACATATCCTTACCATCTATAAAACAAATCCTTTTATTTAGTTGACATGTTTAATACCCACTCTGCGAAATAAAGCACATAACAAATTTATTCCATTTCGATATCCCAGATGCGCAATTGAGCAGGTCCGTCCAAATAAGGCCGATTATTTAGGTCCTCAAATTCACCTATTCTCATCTCCTTTATTGAATCTTAATCGAATATAATAAATTATTACAACTTGCAAAACAAGTGCATCAAATAATAAGGAAATATATGTATCAATACCTTCAAATTGCTTATCTTTGTCAAAAAATTCTGAGATTCGATAATACGTATTTTTTATCACGCTATGAAAAATTATTATTATTTTGAAAATATTTTATTAAAATGGAATTATGATCAATTAAAATTAATTTATAAATACCTTTGTGGTAATCCTGCAATTTTCGCAGCACGTAAAATGGTATCCCATTTAATTGTAGGCCCATTAGAAATATAATCTTCTGAATTTATATGTTCAGGTATGATGTCATAATTTTCTGAATTTATGCGATCAGTTGTAACCTCAGGGCATTCCAATGGATCAAATGTATGTTGTCCAGAATCAGATGTTGACATTTCCTGTCTATATTTATTTCTGCAATTTAGAAATGTTCTCATTAAATGATACTGAAAATAAAGATTTTTGAATATTAATTCATAAATTTTTACTACTCACCGATAAATTGGGCTAGAAATTAAAAAAAAAATTTTTTTTTTTTTTGTTAAACATTGGTACCAAAAAATACATTGATAAACATAAGAATAATATACGAGTATCATCAAATGATAACCTAGAAATCTTGAGGTTTTCATTTGAGACACTCGTCTAAAGTAAAGCTTACTCTTGTATGACTGTCCAATGTAAAGAACCAACGACATTCAGAATGTTTCTTAATGCATCTTCAACCGCAAAAGTAGCACAACTCTTTTGTATATTGGATACATCTTCTAGTGTTAAAGGTTGAGAACATTTCTTTTGCTCATTAAAATTGTTCATAATATCTGTAATGAATCCTACTTCCTGTGCCATCAAACTATTTTTATTACTTAAGCCTTTATGAAGCGAGTTGAATTCAAGTTTTGAATCATCATGAAGTAATGTAACGGATGCATCCGCCATTGTAGAAATTGCTGTCATCGTTTTATGCCCATTAAACAATATTTTAGTTAATTTTGGATCAGCATTTGCTTCTCGATCTACCCAGTCAACTGGCTCCCATTTCTGTTGCTGTAGTTTCCTTTTAACGTATTTAAATGTTAATAATATCGATTATAATTTGTTCAAATAAGTTTTTTTGTCTTTAGAAAAAAGTTAACCCACGGTGCTAGATCTTCTATCAACTCAGGCCATCGTATTTTTTCGCTGGTACCCAAACATTTACTAATAATAAATAATGAATTACTTAGTGATCACCAATATGAAAATAAAATGATTTTGACAGAATAGTAAATGGATAAATTACCTCAGCGCACAATCATTATCAACATCAGTATCAACAGCGTATTTAAGTAAATGTTTTGCAAAATTTAAATCAGAATCATTAATTTTGAGCGAAACAACAGGTAAAGGCTTAATTACATCATTTTCCGAGAACATTTGTTCTGGGTTAAATCCAGGTGGGTATTTGAATACCACATTCACATCACGATCTCGTGACCAAGTCTTTTTTTCATACAAACGTTGAAAACATCGCTCTATTTTTTCGATCAATTGTGTATTCTCCGATTTACTTTTGGGCTTTTTGAGTGCTTTCAATCTTTTGGAATGTTTGTCTGGTCTTAATTCATAAAATTTCTGAGCAATCGCAAATGGAGATCGATTTGTGAACACATTTGTAGCCAACCAATCCCAAAACATTGTAGGATGTCTCCAAAATACATCAACGTTTTCCTCGATGCAATCCATTAACAAGTGTATCATATCACATGACCAATATTGCTGGACTCTTGGGCCGAATGAGTAAGTTGGAATACCATCTTGAGTTCTTGTTAGTTTAAAACATAAATCAGATTGCTTTTTAAACTTAGATCGCATGACAGAAGGTTCATATTCAGAATCACTTATACGATCATCATCTATTGAATTGATCAAAATCATTTTATTAGCCTGGCAATCACATCTTTCGAACATTACAATCTTTAAATGTCATAAATACTACCTGTTGTATTCCTTTCAGAAGAGTATTTTGTTCGTTTAGCTTTTACTTTTGAGGAGTTTGTTTGTTCATCATCATCCATAGAATCAATATTTTGAAAAGTACGCTTCTTAAGTTCAGAAGTATTTTTTAAAATAATATACTCTTCTATTGGTCGATGACCAAATATTTCTTGCATCCTGTCGTATGGAGAAAACTTTTTTGGCCTTTCGCTTTTGATACCCATCTCTTTACATTTCCTAATTTTTGAATAAGTAGCTACAAGTGTGTTTAATTTTTTTGCTATCTGACCTCTTGTTAAATTTTTTTTTAAAACGTTTGCTTCTTCAATGAATCTACAAAATTCGCTTTTACAAATTTTCCATTGTTCGTAATTGGCTTCCACATAATCGAGTAAAATCATGACCTCCCTTTTAGTCCATCTTTTCTTAGACTGTGTAGTTGAAGACTCAGAAAAAGCTGAAAGGTAACTAGTTTCAGCGGCTGACGATACATTTTGTTCTTCAATCGTGTCTTCGTCTGAAAGAATTAGATTTCCTTCTGTCGAGTTTACGATAGAAGATAAATATTTTTCTGGGTGAACATATTGTGGTATTAACACTTTACTTATTGGATCAAAAATTAAGGGAAATTGAGTTTCGTTAGGAGTTAACCCATTCTGTGCAGATTCTGGACCGTTTATTAACATTGCTACTAAAGAAAATAAAAAAAAAATCGATCGTTATGCATTATCCAGATTTAGATTCTTATTGGCCGGAGCGTAGCGACGGTCAGTTAGTGTCTATGCAAGTGATACAAAAGTTACGTTTTTGATGCTTTTTGCCCAAAAGACCTGTACATCTTATAGAAATTTTATCAAAAGTGCGAAGTAGTACAAACTAAGGGATAAACTTTTTTAAATAAGATTGTAAGTTTATTACTATTATTGCAACTTTGAAATTTTTTGTCTGTCCCCACGCGTGTCGCGTAATTAAAAAGTAAAAAAAAAAAAAAAAATCAAATAAAAAACAAACCTATCGTACGTAGAGTTACTTTTAAAGCAGTATAACGATAAAACCTGCTTTTTTATTAAAAACTTTGTGCAACTACATTAAACTTCGTTCCTTTCTAATAATTATTCAAGTACTTCCTTTATATTACTCGTTTTTCTTAATCTAACCCGTAACGCTTTAAACTCTCAAACACTGTCTCCGGGTACAGATTGAGTTAGCCAGGGTTTTTTGCTTGTATCCCGGTACGTAATGCAATGAACTCTCGTAACAAGCCGCTTTAAAAAGACCCGAACCCAGATCTCACACTATAACGCTAATTCTAAATTCCTATTTTAGGCTCGTTTGACCTTGCCAGAGTTTGACTCTTCTAATATGGTAACCTTTTATTTTATTTTTTTGATTCGAGTTAAACATTAACGCGTAAATTTATTTATTTATAGACCATTGACCAAATATTTTATATCTATTTCAAGCTTGCCGGCAAGTTAATGCAGGAAAAGACTGATGCAGTGCGAACGTTGTACCTTCATAAATGAAGTAAGCATAAGTGTTGAATACCCTTAATATGACTTACAATTCATGGCTCATCCTTTTTGTCTTTAAGGGCTTGAATCTGACGTGTACAATGTGCTTTTTAACAAGGACGGATGTTAAAGATTTACCAGTTCAGGTACTGCTATATTTCAAATCACATTAATTGGTATACATGTCATGTTTAATTTGCGATGATGCGTTTATAATATCAATAGGGAATGGAGAGCCAATCCAGATCAATGGATCCCGTACGATTTGGCATCTTCATCTGGTTGGCAGAAGTATTGTAGTTTTTTCAGGACTAGGCAAGCCAGCCCTAATGGGAGGAATAAATTTGAAATCGGGCCGAATTTCTTATCAAGTAATTAATTTAGCCCAACTAGAAACGGACGAGAAAATAACTAGTATAGTGAAAAGGTATAGTGAATCAATTGCTAACTTGAAGAAATTATTATATTTAAATTATTAATAGATACCAAGTACTAATTCACTGTGAGCAAATGTAATGAAGATTTAACGTAGAAGTGAAATTAATTATATGATGAGAAGGTATAATGAATCAATCACTAACTTGGAGAAATTATTATTTTAAATTATTAAATAGATACCATGCTGCGAGCAAGTATGAAGATTTAACTAGATTGCTAGTTATTGAACCAAATAATACATAGAAGTAAAATAGCATAATGATTAGATTTAGGTGTAACATCATAATTAGATTCAAAACATAGCACCGATAATTGGATTTGGCATATAGCACAATGATAGTTAGATTCGAGTATAGCACAATAGTTAAATTTAGGTATAGTACAATAGTTAGATTTAAATATAGTACAATAGTTATATTATAATAGTTAGGCTTAGAATGCAATACAATAGTTGATTTGTGACATAGCATAGTAGTTAGATTTGGATATAGGCACAATAGTTCGTGATGTAACATAATAATTGGATTTAGGTATAAATATGATAGTTAAATTGATATAGTAGCATAATAGTTAAATCGATATAGTAAATATAAATATGATAAGTTAAATATTAAAAATTAATTTAATTAAATAAAAGAATAATTTTAAAAAAAATGTAATAACTTAAAAAAATAATACTAGTTTAAAATTAAATATATTGTTATATTAAAAAAATCAATTAGTTTTATTTAAAACCGTAAAAACTTAAATTTTAAAATATTTTTGCTCCGGCCTCACAATGCTACGCATTAGCCTAGTCCTAAACCCTTGTACGAATACACCCAATTATCGTCGATATTGATATTCTATAACGCTTATCTATTAACCCCCGAAAAATTTTTTTTAATTTACTGGTTATTTTTTTTTACTATACTTTGTGACTCTTATTTTACGTCTTATTGCTCCTAACTTTAAAGGAAACTTAATTACTTGTTTTTATATGATAAATTTATTGCTATGAAAATAAATCGTTATAATAAAGTACCATAATCATAAACGTGAGTTCCGGCGTTCCGAATCGACGATGTTCCAGTGTTAACATGGTTTTTTAATCACTTGAAATTTTACGCACTCTCACTCTAATTAAAAAAATTTTGCTTGCAAAATGTTGACTATAAACCATGTCTCTAATCTTAATATTACCGGTATATTCTTTTTTTTTTTTTGTTGCTTCGATTTTTAGGTATCGGATCGGATGTCTCGGAATAATTTGAAATTAATTCGGTTGGTAATTGATGTTGGAAAATCACATGATCAGAAAGTCGATTGACGTCGTTAAAAGACAATCTACGGACATTTCTTAGGGACAGTGCAAATCACGAGAGTCGTTAGTTAGAGTTGGTGGTTTTAGTAGTATCACACGAATTTGCACTGTGCTTATTGTCCCTAAGAACTTTCCGTATATTCGGCGCGTTTTTTCTACGTGTTTGACCGGATCATGTGCACAGGGTATATATAATTCCTATTTTGATCAAAAATGGGACGCGCTCATTGTTCTTTCTTTTCTTTTCTGTATTATTATTAAAATAGACTTCTCTTATCGTCTCTGCCATTAATACCTTGTATTTTTTTCTAAGATACGCTTTTATAAAAACTTTTATGAGAATCTAACGAGGTATAGCACGGGTGTGCACATAGCGAAACGAAGAAAGCAAAGGAACAAAAACGACAAGAACAGCAAAGGCAACAAGATATATAATTAGAAGAAGAGCGAGAAGTAGGTATGCACACACCTTGTAATGAGAGGTGATTTTAATTTGAGGTGGATTCTTAGGTCTGCTAGTTCCAGAAGACCGGAAAAGAAATTAGTTTTGCACTTTTTTAGAAAAATAATACGTTCTTATAATTTCGTACTCACGGACTGCAACTATTATATTACAGATACGATTTAAATTTGACAACGGCACTGAAAAGACAAGAATCTTTTCCACCATTAATCACAGGTTAGTAATTTTCACTTACAATGTGGGAATCTAACGAGACGTAGTATGTGTGTGCACATGGCGAGGCAACAATGACAACAACGACGAGGACAACAAATTCGACTAGGACGCAACAAAACAACAAGGACAACAATAAAACAACGGGGACAACAAAGTAGATAGAAGAGGGGTGGAGATGGAGTGTGCACACCATGCTATGAGAGGTTAATTTTAATATAAGAGGTGGATTCTAAGGTCTGCTAGTTCCGAAGACGGGAAAAGGAATTAGCTATGCACCTTTCTTAGAAAATGATACTCTTTGTAAATTAATTTCATACTCACGAGAGCTGCGACTATTTTAATACAGATACGACCTGAAGTTAGCTATCTTCGATACAGAACAAGAACCTTACCCGTCGCTAATTATAGGTTAGTAATTTTCACTCATGAGAATCTAGCGAGACGTAGCAAGCGTGTGCATATGGCGAAGGCAACAATGACAACAACAACGAGGACAACAAAGACGACGAGAGCAACAAAGACAACGAGGACGGCAAAACAACGAGGACAACAAATAGATAATTAGAAGAGGGGTGGAGATGGAGTGTGCACACCTTGCTATGAGAGGTTAATTTTAGTATAAGAGGTGGATTCTAAGGTCTGCTAATTCCGAAGACGGGAAAAGGAATTAGCTATGCACCTTTCTTAGAAAATGATACTCTTGTAAATTAATTTCGTACTCACGGGATGCAACGTATTATAATACAGATACGACCGAATTTAGCCTTTCTTCAATACAGAAACAACAAGAACCTTACCGCTGCAAAAAATAGGCTAGTAATTTGACTTATATTCATCTTTTTCATCGCTTTTTACTCCAATGTTATTTTATTTATTCACAGCATTTATTTTTATCGATTTTTGTAGATGTTTTTCTACGAACCGAAAGAATCCATATCTTCGACCTTACCGTTTAGGTTTGTATGCTTTTTTTTTTCTCATAATGACTTCTTTTCAGACATGCTTTCTGACTTTCTCATTTGTTATATTGCTTTTCTATTTTCTCCAGTAGCCGCTTCAAATTTTTTGTCAAGACCTTTTCTCAAGGCTCCTTCGAGTTTCGGGGTTAACTTTATCCATTTTTTTGGCCTAGCCTTTTGCCCTAGGCGCTGATATTTAACCTGGCTTATCCGTTTTTTAAATCAATTTCATCGAGAGTAAAAGCGCCCTACGGACATATCTAAAGGTTGGACGTGCAACTCAAGCTTCAGGTAACGTTCATTTTCTATTTTGTACGTTCTTTATTTTTTTTTTTGACCTTCCAGCCAATAGCTCTTTTTTAACTTCTCTTCTATATTCTTGATCATCGGAGCCTTTGATCACTCAAATTCCGGCGAGTTATGGCATGTCTAGTTCGCCTAACCGGTGTCTAAGTATGTGGATTAGTCCTTTTAGCTGTCCTTTTTATTAGACCGTCGCTTCATGAATTACAACGAATAAGACCTTCTTTATTTTTAAGGTTTTCTATGTGCCTGTTAAAAGAAGTCAAGAAATTCAGCTTCGAGAATGGAGTTGCCAATATGTGAAGATGAACAATCAATAATTACAACCTGCTGATAAATCATTTACATCGCTAATTGCATCACTAATCACTACATGCTTACGATCGATCGATCGACTGTCACATGCTCGATCGGTTGAATAGATTCGAAATTAAAAGCCAAGAATTTTCCAGCTTGAGAGGGTTACTTAATTTACGTCAGATTTTATTACTCCGACTGCAGGACTGGCTTAGTAATTCAAAAAAAAATGCTCTTGTTATATACGTAACACAAGCTGCTTGTCGAAAAATTCTTTGAGCTCTGAGATACAAATTTTTACAAACGGTTGCTTTTCATGTAACATAGATGTTTCCTTATATAGAAACTTTCCAAATTCGTCTAAAACGGAAATTATCATTACACAAAATATCGATTTCAACTTAAGCGCTGAAATTTCATTATTTATATCTCATCTCTGAATCACTAGATATTTTAAACTATTAATAAATATACTATATTTCTTAAAGTAAAATCAAAGTCATTAGACTTGTACTTTGTATATTATACTGTCTAAGTAAGCTGACTGACGCACACACCTTACGAAACAAAAATTTTTTATCTTGTTCATTGTAAATATCAATACCAAACTCCTATAATATATAAATTAAAATGAGAAATTTGTGAAATTCATAGATACATAATTTGAAATACAATATAATTAAACGCATACTAAAATATCATAATTAAATGCATACTAAAATATCACATTGTTTTAACTCTACTTTTCATCCTCATTTATCTTTATTGATGCATCGTCCATTGACGAACGTTCCATTGCTTTGATCCTGTCTTTAATATAAACCTAGATAGTGAATAAGAATCAAAATGCTATTAATATTTTTATAATATCATTATACGTAAGAAATACGAATGCTAAGAGTTTCATTAAGGATTCCACTATTTTATCGACCAAAAAAAAGCTCTTGGATAACATTATGGGTATTAAATTCTAATTATTTAATTCCTAATACTATTACCGGACGTTTCCATCACTTTCATGACTAAAGCACCGTAATTCCATAAAACAAACGCGTTCCGAATTAACGTGCATAATAATGTAGCATATAAACAGTCGACCCTCCATAAGTGCACTTTTTTTCTATAATTTGATCCGTATAATGTAATTATGTAACTTTATATGTAGATTACTTTTTATAAGTGCGCATTCCGAAATGCACTTTTTTCAATATCATTTATGAAAGATTGACTGTATTGTTTCAAAAATCAACCTTATTTCGAAATAACGCACATGAGCATATCCAAAATAACGCGCCGATGTGCGTTATTTCGCGCTTATACGGTAAATTGAGATCAAACAAGTATCCAATTAATATCAGAATATTATCTATGCAGGAGGGAATATTGGGCTAAGTAATGTAACGGATCATAATCAAAATGAATATGTATAATATAAAAAAAATTGACAAGTCAGCATTTTTTAGGGTTAGGGGTTAAGGTTAGAGGTTAGTTTTAGAATAGAGTTTATATTAAACAAGTATAAGTGGGTTTTAGAGGGTTAAATAGAATCCCACATTTCATTTTAATACGATTTCATTATGATCCGACAATTACTTCTTAAATTATTTTTATATACATCCATGCAATAAAAAGTCACTAAAATTTAAGTTCGTTTTACAAACCCAAGTAAGCCCAATTCTGCAAATCCGCCGTTATGGCGAATTAGCATAATATGGTTTTTAAAGAAATATTTTACACTTCATACTATGCAGATCTTATGAAATTCTTTTATAGCGTCCCATATAGTTATGCTTTCTTTATCTGAATCCGATATTACATATATTGAAATTGTCCGGTATTTTCTAAATCAGGTTTATTTTCATCCGTTCCTGGTTTAACGCGACAATGTCGCGCAACTATTGATTTTAATATATAAAAAGATATTTTATATTCACTTATTCGGACTCAACATGTTTCTCATAATTGTGATCGAATTTAGCATTATGAGTTTGAGTTTTTTGAAAATAGTAAAATTTACTGTTTAGTTTGGTTCGAGTTTGACCGAACCGGACCGAACCCGAACCAAACCTAGAAGTCCTACACGCTTCCACTCTACAGTATATTAGAGATTTTTCCTAGTTAACAGATAACTCAAATCACGATGCCTTAAATTGACCGATGAAAGTGTAGACAGATAGAGATTAAAATTTTAGCAGTATAGATAAATAACAAAAAATAAAATTAAGATAAAAAAAAAAAAAAACAAAAATAAGCAAAGCGTAATTAAGGTAATACACGTGTGTATATCATAAACTATATAAATTCACATTCTTACAGATTACTCTGTATGCTTTCAAATAGTAAATTAAATAGTAACTTTTATTGAAAATTTTTATATGAGAGCATACTTTAATGTATTTCTTAAAAAAAAATTTGAAGGTTTGATTTTTTTTTTTTGGAAAATGTTAAACGGTGCATCCATGCATTTGGTGCGCCCTATAGCACTACTAGGAACCAAATAAGAACCATTAGAGCAAAGATAAAAGATAAGTTAGGGTTAAATCAGGGTTAAAGTTAGAGTTTAGGGTAAAATTACGAGAGGAGCATTTTTTGCTTAGTTACACAACAAGGGTTACGTTTTTTGCTTAATAAACGGCATTAAATTCATACTTTTTTCAAACCAAGTATTGTATTTATTTAATACATATCGCATACATTATTATTAAAAAAAATCAGGTACGGGATACGCAATTTCTACGTTAATGAAAAAACTTTAAAAAAGATCAATGAGATTGTTATTCTAGTCAATAAACCATTTTTGCCCCAACCCATCTGGCTTATCAAACTTTATCAAAATAAATAGAGTTTTCGTTCAAACATTTTCATGCTTTTTGTTATGGATCTTCGCTATTGACACTAACATATTGTTATCATTATACTAAAAACTTAAACAATAATTAATTCTTTTCAGCGATACATAATATTATTACTGTACTCTTAACAATTGTGTAATAATATGGAAATTGATAAAATACGTAAAGAAAAACAGAGGCAACCTGGTTGATATTCTTTATTATTTGTTGTATTTTGCGAAATTTAATAAACAAATTGATAACTATTGAGCATCACTACTGTTAGTATGATACTTTTGATTTTTATCTAAAATGTTATGGGAATATGTCATAATACATGTACACTATTTCGATCACTAGAAAATCGCATCCAGGAAGATGTTTGAGAACGCCCTAAGCTTGTATTTATGAATTAACAAAAAAAAAGGTTAGTTTTAGTATACGTTGAACTTTGATAAAATCTGGCTAACTTTGTAGTTGATCAGTGCGGAAAACCGCCTAACCAACGCTATTACACACCACAATATATATATATATATTTTTTATGATTTTTTTAAATGTTTTAAAACATTGGCGATTGTGGTGGCTGATGACCGTTACTGAAACCAGTGATGGCACATTGTCATTTAAAAATAAATGACACCTTGTCATATGACAAGACATTTTTGTCATAAAAAAACCATTTATCTTTTTATGACTATACTTGTCATTTATAGTTTATATAATAATTATTCATAATCACATTGATATTTGCATTGATACGAAGAATTTTGAAAATATATATTTAAAATCTCATTTATAGTGACATCTATCAATTAAACATCGCCGTTTGTTGATGAATGACTATAATATTTGATCAAATGTCTCACGAATCATGAACCATATCTCAACCATCCTAATCCAAACACTAAATGCTTATCCGAAAGAGATTGTTAGAATGGCAACAATGAAGAGCCGTTAGGATGATTATTTAACATAACCGTAAGGAGTTTTTGGAATAGTTATTTATATCGCTAATTATAAAGAGCTGCTAGAATGATTATTTAACATTAATCATAAAAAACTATTAGAATGATTATTTAACACAAAAGTTGTTAGAATGCTAACCATAATGAGCTGTTAGAACGATTATTTAACACTAATCATAAAGAGCTGTTAGAATGATTATTTAACGCTAATCATTAATGAGCTGTTAGAATGATTATTTAACACGAATCATAAAGAGCTGTTAGAATGGTTGCTTGATTCGACTATTTTGATTCTCATGTACACTCACATGACTGTCACCTTCATTCGATACTATTGACATTAGAGATCCGAATTTCCAGATTAGTTTACCCCCAAATTTGTATATATATCTTCTTTTCTTTATTTGAAACTTACATCTATTTTTGTATAATTCATTAAATTTAGTAGAAAAAATGTGTTTGTCGCCGGAGGTGGCAGTCACCGGAGCATGATCGACCAATTAGATTGTGTAACGTTCGATCAAAACAAAAACAAAGCGTCGAAACTTACTATCGTTAGGGTCAGGGTTAAAGCCATAGTTAGGGTTCGGGTATAGTTTTGTATATAGTAAAATTTTGCAAGGAATTTTTTTTTTGCATAAAATAAAGTAGTTTCATAGACAAAATTTTAAGTTAGAAGTGATTTTTTAAAAAAATCAAAGTTTTTGCATTTTTCACGTTACACATGATCCTTTGATCTAATTGTTCTATCACACTCCGTTGACTGTCACCGCCGGCGACAAATAGATTCACTCAATTTAGTAAACTTGATGATTAACATAAATAGCCCTTTTTTGTAAAATCTTCATAACACGTTATGATGCACGTTTGCGTGTTAAGGGTTACAGATTATAAACATTCTCGATAGCACATCAACGTGTTAAGCTTAGTAGTAGAGTTAAACAGTATGTTATCGTAACACATCAGTGTGTCGTATATTAAATTCAAATGTATATAAACGAATGAATTGACTTCAATAAAGAGAGAGACAGATAAAGAGGGGTTCCCTCCGATTTTACTTAAGGAAAATAAAGGAAGTAAGCTAGTATAGAGCTGAAGAGACCTTTATTCGAGTAAATCAGAAACTTATCTCCTAGTAACTATTAAAGTTAAATCAGTTAAACGTATACGCTCTCCCTCCTTTAATATTTTCACTATTTTACATCTCGCTTATTATGTAATGGAAATTTGAAAAAGACGTAGATTGTTCACCTA
>QKWP01000716.1:124750-229462 GCA_003550325.1 Gigaspora rosea | reverse complement strand
TTTTATGCGTGGAGTCCATTAGCGTTAACCATCCATACCTTTGAAGCTTTTCAAGTTGCTTCGGATGTGCAAAAACGAAGCCACGGGTAGATTGGTGATGAATTCTAAACAATTCGACTCGATAGCCCTCTTTTTCTAAAAACGAAGTTGCATCCCGAATATCCTGTGCTAATTTAGGAGCACCCGTTAAATAGGTATTTTGAGGACCACGGACCTTATATTTTATATTGGCGACTTCCCTCCACTTCAATTCCTTTACGCTCATGCTGAGATCCAGCTTTTCATTTGCATACTCTTTAACCGCACTAACTATCGCGGGCGCGGGATAATTCTTAACCGCTTCCTTTTCTACCAAAACCCGAACAGCTTGGGAGCGTTTTAATTTTTCACTATCTTCTAGTTCATGTGCATGATCAGGGGAGTTTTGAAAACGTTCAACAAGCACTTTCTGGGTGGTAAAAAACCATGAGACTTTTATTTTTGCGAAACATAAACCCGCCTCTCGAACCTTCGTTTTTCGCCGTTTCTCACTTGGAACATCCTCTTTGCGCGTGCTTGATTTCAAATGTTTATTAAAGCGGCATACATAGGTTTTCCAATAATTTCCATTAACATGGTTCTTGGAACTAAATTTTACCCAAACGTTTGTGACTAAAGGCCACCATTCCGCATCAAATTCGTTCATCGGCACTTCGAACGGTCGTTGGACATTAAAAAATAAAGTGCGTTTTTGGTTAGGCGTAAGACTTGAATTTATTACAACGACGTCTGTTGGTTCAGGACTTAGTTGCGAAAAACCGGATGTTTGCTGCAAGAGGTCTTGTGTGAAGTTCATGTTTTCGTTTTCTTTACCAGAAGTATTCATTACCTTTAAAAAAAATTTCTTTGGCAGAACGTTTTTTCGTTATTATAATTTTTTTTTTCTTTGTAAGAAAGATTGCAGGAGCAAAAAAAAAAAAAGAAAGAAAGAAAAGAAAGATTGCAGGACGCCGTACCTGTTTTCTTGTACAAAAATGTACAAAAAAGAAAAGTTTCGCGCACCGATATGCCTTATATATGAAATTTGCCCCAGATTTTGGCAAAAAAAATTCTTGAATTTGATTGGTTATTGTATCGCTCCGACTTCCGGATGGACAGGCCGACGACCGCCGGATCACGTGATGGCACCCTGCTTTAACGGTTCCCCTTTTTAAGCTTTAATTAGGCGAAGCTGCCTACGGAGTTACCATTTAAATTTTCCATTATTTTATTTTTATTTTACTTTTATTCTTTTTTTCTTCTTGCAATTCCAAACCAATCAAAGCCTGTGAATACATCACAGTCTTTTAGGGATATAATATCATAATATATATGGGAACCCCCACAGCAAAAGAAGGCATTGGGCAAAAAATTTTGAATTTGTAATTTTATAAAAATTGCATTTCTAATACTTTAATTCTTCGAGAAATTGGGTTAAAAAAATAATATTTTTTTGCCCAATGCTGTGGGGTTCCCATATAAAAAAAAAAAAAAAAAAAAAAAAAAAAAAAAAAAAAAAGAGAAAATATACACTTTTAAGATTATACCGGTGAAATTAATTTCACATTTCACCACCCGATTTTATTTCACCAGCATCTTTAATTATACATGCACATCCTAGTGCTTGGATGTGTGTCTAAATTCAACAAAGAAAATTTTGACAATAAAAATGATTAACAATTATTTTAAAGTTTCTTTTTGAATTTAGGCATACATCCATATTACTTCTCTACAACATTACCTTGAGTTATTATTTAGACAATTGGTAACTTTCTGTTAAAGATTATTTTAAGATATTTTATATAATGTTTTGCTTTTTTTGTTTGCTATCTATTTTTTAAATCTTTTTTTTTAAATATTGATTATTATTTTGGATTTATATTAGACCCGTCATTAAATGACAGTTAAATTTAACTGTTTTTTTTTTTTATTGCGATGTATAATATGTTATAGTTATTGTAGAAAAGAACTAAATTTGCACGGGTTATTTTTCTATATTATTCACAATAAAATTTTCTTCAACCAAAAATCTGCTTATTCGCGTTATTTAGTATCATATTTTCATTTATTATTGCTTGGTCTACGTCGATGACCCCTCCAATTGGTTTTCTACGCTTTTTTTTCAGTAATAATATTATTATTAAAAATATTACTAATATTACAATTGCAGATATAATTCCTCCTATGATTATGTAGTCCATTCACTTTGCGGATTTGTTTCTCGTTTCAGTAATTTCGTCTGCTAAGTTTAATTTTTAAGTGTTTGGGGATTATGTGAGTGCAAGGCTTTAGCGAAAAATTGATGTTTATCATTTGAACACTACAGAAGAGAAGGATCATATGCAGTATTTAAATATTTTATAATTGAAAATCCAATAATGGATTTTATGTAAATTATCATACAATAATACATAATTAAATAAATTAAAATTTATTGTTTTCAGTTCTATTATAAATTGACATTGATCCAAAAAAATATATTATTGTCCAAACAATTGTCTGAATTATTCTAGGATTCTCGTCCAGAAACCATGGTACAGACAAATTGTGTTGAGCATGCGGAGAAAAACCAGGTAAAAAAAATAAAATAAAATAATAAAAAATATTAAGTTGAACATAGTGATGGTGAAATTAATTCTAACTCATTATAAGCGCACTGGGTTGAATTATCTAATGAAGAAGATGAAAAACCCGATTATGCTCAAGGCATTGATAAAAAAATTGTTAAAGTTCTGTGTGGTGCAAATATAACATTAGCCTTATTCGATGATGGCCAATTGTATATTAGTGGTACATTTAAGGTAAGAAACAATGATTCGATAAATAATCGCAGGGTCGTACTTAATCTTCTCAATTTATTAAATCTAAGGATCAAGAAGGAATCTTGGGAATTTCACCTGAAAAGAAATTTGAGGATATTTTTATGAAATATATCCCTACTTCCAAATTCATAAGTTCAGATATCGCTGTTGGAGAGAACCATGTAATTTTCTTGACAACTGAAGGTTTTTTATACACTTTTGGGGAACCGTTAAAGCAGGGTGCCATCACGTGATCCGGCGGTCGTCGGCCTGTCCATCCGGAAGTCGGAGCGATACAATAACCAATCAAATTCAAGAATTTTTTTTGCCAAAATCTGGGGCAAATTTCATATATAAGGCATATCGGTGCGCGAAACTTTTCTTTTTTGTACATTTTTGTACAAGAAAACAGGTACGGCGTCCTGCAATCTTTCTTTTCTTTCTTTCTTTTTTTTTTTTTGCTCCTGCAATCTTTCTTACAAAGAAAAAAAAAATTATAATAACGAAAAAACGTTCTGCCAAAGAAATTTTTTTTAAAGGTAATGAATACTTCCGGTAAAGAAAACGAAAACATGAACTTCACACAAGACCTCTTGCAGCAAACATCCGGTTTTTCGCAACTAAGTCCTGAACCAACAGACGTCGTTGTAATAAATTCAAGTCTTACGCCTAACCAAAAACGCACTTTATTTTTTAATGTCCAACGACCGTTCGAAGTGCCGATGAACGAATTTGATGCGGAATGGTGGCCTTTAGTCACAAACGTTTGGGTAAAATTTAGTTCCAAGAACCATGTTAATGGAAATTATTGGAAAACCTATGTATGCCGCTTTAATAAACATTTGAAATCAAGCACGCGCAAAGAGGATGTTCCAAGTGAGAAACGGCGAAAAACGAAGGTTCGAGAGGCGGGTTTATGTTTCGCAAAAATAAAAGTCTCATGGTTTTTTACCACCCAGAAAGTGCTTGTTGAACGTTTTCAAAACTCCCCTGATCATGCACATGAACTAGAAGATAGTGAAAAATTAAAACGCTCCCAAGCTGTTCGGGTTTTGGTAGAAAAGGAAGCGGTTAAGAATTATCCCGCGCCCGCGATAGTTAGTGCGGTTAAAGAGTATGCAAATGAAAAGCTGGATCTCAGCATGAGCGTAAAGGAATTGAAGTGGAGGGAAGTCGCCAATATAAAATATAAGGTCCGTGGTCCTCAAAATACCTATTTAACGGGTGCTCCTAAATTAGCACAGGATATTCGGGATGCAACTTCGTTTTTAGAAAAAGAGGGCTATCGAGTCGAATTGTTTAGAATTCATCACCAATCTACCCGTGGCTTCGTTTTTGCACATCCGAAGCAACTTGAAAAGCTTCAAAGGTATGGATGGTTAACGCTAATGGACTCCACGCATAAAACGAATAAATATGACTGGCGTTTGTTTACGCTGTATATTCGGGACGGATATGGTTGTTGGAACGTCGGTGGGCATTTTTTCGTTAGTAACGAAGATAGTGACACGGTTGCAGAGGCATTGAGGATAATGCGGCGATTTTGTAGCTCTTGGAAACCTCGGTACTTTCTATTAGACCAAAGTAGTGTAGAAGCTAGAAGTATCATGGCGACTTTCCCAGGTCTTGAAAAAGGTGAACAGGAATGCGAAGTTATTTTTTGCACCGTACACGTTATGCGGACCTGGATGCATAAAATCTACGACACGGAAACTCGGAATAAGATGATTCAGGCTATGCATAAACGGACGAAAATTGGTTGTGAATTCTTTATCCAAAAATCGATTAACGAGTGTACCCTCTCCCCCATTAAAAAATACATCACAAGGTATTATTTGAAAAATTCTCACCAGTGGGCACTTTGGGCCCGCCAGCATTCTCCGCTACTTTTGCAAGTAACTTCGACGAACGCTTTAGAATCATATCATAGCGAGTTAAAGAGAACACTCGCCTCTTATTATGGTTTAATCGGAGCATGTAACAAGATCGTTGCACTTGACTTGAAAAAGCGTTCGGACTCGGATTATATCGCATTTGAATTTCGAGTGAAAAAAATTTCCGCCCCCGACATTGACGACGATACCCTAAAGGAAATTCACAAGTTTCCTTTTCCAATTCAAAAATTAATAGTTGGTGAAATTTTTGCTGCCGATAATAGAGTGGAAAAGGGGAAGGAATTGCCCGGTTTAATGTTAATTGAGTGCCACTGCCTTTTTTTCCGCAAGTACATGCTCCCCTGTAAACATATTTTTCATGAACAAAAATATGGCCCCAGAAAATTGCTGACAATTGATGCTTGGAGACAATTTCAACGACAGTTTGATGAAAGTGGATTCGAAATTTATGAACGCCGTGAGTTAGTAAATTTTGAATCATTTGAAGACGAAATCGATAAAGCAGCAGAAAAAAGAAAGCTTACCGTTAATGAATTAATGGAAAGAACGCGTAACCAGTACTGGAGTATCGAGGAAAATGGGGATGAAATGGAAAAGTCGGAATTCATTCAAAGATTGAAAATTTGTTTAGACCCCGTTCTAAAATAAATAAATAGAAAATGTTAGAAAACAAAAAAAAAAAAATGTTTTGAATATAAAACAAAAAAAAAAAAAAAAATGTTTCGAATGTTATAAAAAGCCGCAGAATAAATAAATAAATAATATTAGAGGCGGATTTGCAACAGTGTATCGTGCACTGTATCAAAAAAAATTTAATTGTGTTCATTGTAACGAAAGCAAATTTAGTGTTAACAGAATCTCAAATAAAAAAAAAATAAATAAATAAAATTTTGCACCTTTCTTAAATTTCGATCGGCTATCCCGTGACCGACGTGTCTCCGGATGTCTTAAATTAGGTCGGCCGCCGACCGCCGGATCACGTGATGGCACCCTGCTTTAACGGTTCCCTTAAAAAGGTAAGTATGCATATTGTAGTTTAAATTGATGTTCTCAGTATTCTTTGAGAATACCATACGATTCTATGAGAACATTAAGCATATTATAAACTTCAGAGGCCGAAGGACGATCTTGTGGATCATCATACCAACAGAGTTTATAAATTCTACCGTATTCTGATGGTGTGCCCTCAACTGAAGTCTCTCTTGCTCCATTAATGATAAGAAAAGCAAGGACATCTTGATGCACAGATCTAAAAGGTGGTCTTCTGCTTGAAATTTCCCAAAAAATAACACCAATACTATATATATCCAATTTTTTATCGAGATTATATAATCTACTGTCTTTTAGGAGATTAGGATCAATAAAAGCGACTATTCCATAAACTTCTGAGTCTTGATTGTCTAAATCAGGTGATGATGCATACGAAGAATGGCCAAAGTCAGCTATTTTAACTATTGCTTTGGGTCCTTCGAATTTAACTAAGACATTTTGTGTGTGCTAATAAATTTTGAGTATAATTAATTACAATATACAGTATTTAATTTAAACCATAAGACAATATAAATAAGCATACCAGATCTCTATGGACGATATTATTGTCATGCAAGAAAACAAGACCCGATGCTATGTCCTTGGCCATATGTATTCTATCTTGCCATTTTAAATTTAAATTAATTTCTAAATATTTCCTTAAATTATAAGGCGCGAGTTCTAAGATTAAGCCATATTTTTCCTGCACTGATAATATACACGCATCACTCACTTAATTCTTGACAAGAACTGATATATATATATATAACTTACCTTTGGTTGTACCAATGAATCTGAGGATATTTGGATGCCCATTGATGATCCATATTCTTTTATTGTTCTGATACTGTGGGTGTTACATAAAAACATATTTGATGTAATTAATCATTTTTTTACTCTTATAATTAATATAAAAGCCAAAATGAACTGGAATTACTATTATTGATCAAATATTACAGAGAGCATATCGAATCGAATAAATATATCGATATCGATATGTGCGCAGTACGATTTATAAGTTCTCATAATCATTTTGTTTAAATAAAATTAAGCTCACGCACTACGTCTATTTTAATAAGCTATTGCTTAATTAGAAGTAATATTCTAAACTGTGCTTACTTCCAATTTTAATTACCGTATCCTACCAGAAATAAGCACTAAACTCTCTACCCACTCTTTAAATATCAGATTAGCGGAAATCGCAATGAAGTCTTTAGCCAAATTATTCACTAATTTGATATTTAAAAATATGGGGTAGAGGGTGTGGTGCTTATTCACGGTAGAATACGGTACAAATCGCACTAAATTGTACTGCGCTTCAACCCTTACCTAGTTATATGCGTTCGTCATTTCGAATAATGACTTAAATTAAGCTTAATTCAGGCCATAATTCGGAACATTATTTCGCGAAAATATGAGAGCATGATGGAATTTTTAAAAGTTGATTTTACATGTGAATTTCATTTATTAAGGCACATTTAACTAAAGACCAAATTGCAATATCGATACTTATATCTCTTTTTAAACTGAAGTCGTTATATTATTTTCGTAATTATCAAACCGGCTCTATTTCAGTGCAAATCTTAACTTAGTACATAAAATAGAGTCGACTTGACACATTTACATTCGTCTGGAATATGGAATATGGAATGGAACTGCTAATTGTTTACCGCTTAATCGTGTTAACAGTTAATTCAGTCGGAGTCAAATTTATTTTTGTTCATGACCAATATAATTTGGCCCGGAACTATGAAACAACTTTATGCGTTTAGACGGTTTCAATCTCATCTTATATAGAGCTAGGCTAGGACTTCGCATGTAAACTAATATTTAAAAAACCCGGATTCAATGTTTGGTATATAACAACAGATAGAGATTTGAAAAGAGATAAGTACTATTTATTTCCCGTAACGGCGAGAATAAGAGGTGCTGCTTTGATCAATAAAAAAAATTGAGTTTCTAGCAATGCTTGTTGTTTCCCCGATAACGCTTGTTATTTCCCCCCGGAAGTCCGGGAAATAACAAGCGTTGCTAGAAACTCGATTTTTTTTATTGATCAAAGCAGTGATTATTAGTTGAAAACCCCATCATGTGATCATATAGAAACGTGGAATATAAATTTTTATCTTCAATAACTTAATAACGATACGATACCTCTTTATTAAATTCGTCTTTATCACCCTTGATAAGTTTAACTGCGACTTTTTCAGGATAATTCCTCAATCTACCTTCATAAATGCAGCCGGAACTACCTTCTGCAATCCAATTTAAAATCTCCACGGGATAAAAGCTATCTTCGTGATTCAAAGTACTGAGTATCATTTTTGTTCAGCAGTTTAAATTGTTCTTTTTTTTTTAAAAGAAGGTTACCGTAATGATTTACAAAAAAGAAAAAGGCCAACAACACTTATCCCGTACGTATGTAATTAAATATCTATACACACCTGCATATATGTATGTAATTAAATATCTGTACACACCTGCATATATGCATGTATTTAATAATTACTAATGAATGAATTATGCAGCAAAACCCATAGTATATATATGAGTGCCTTTGCGGAAAAATCGAAATTTTCATATTTTGGCGCTCAATTTTTTCAATTTTTTACCTACCCTTGACAATTACACCATTTATCTTATAATGGAAATTTTCGTTAATTAAATGAATAATTTTTTAATAGCAAAAATCTCAAATCTCTTTTAAGTTGGAAATCTTTTAATTGGCAAAATCTCTTGACTGAAACCTTTAAATTGACAAAATCTCTCAAATTTGCAAAACCTCTTAATTGACAAATTTCCTAATTGGCAAAACTTTTAATTTGCAAATTCTCTTAATTGGCAAAACCTTAAATAATTTTATGCCTCTTATTACATTAAAATAATTTGTATTTTATTCCGACAAATGCAGGATATTAGGCAAAATTGCAATTATCATTTGGTACGTTTTCACTATATTTTGACAAATATATTTGTACAAAAAAAACTTTCTTAAGTGCACTCTCCCTAAATGCACTCTCTACAATCTCTATGTAAAGTTTCTTTAAGACGACACTATAGTCTGTTCCAGCTTATAATTGCATTGAATATTTTTGTCTTCTATAAATGCACACCCTCTCTAAGTGCACATTTTGAAATTTTTACTGGGGTGCACTTAGGGAAGCTTATCTGTTTATGGATTGCACGGTCTTTAAACTAATGGCCCTGTATTTTAAATCAAATTTATTTTCACATTTGTACAATTGACTATCAACAAATAGAGTCAGAAGCCAGGGCCTTTGACAATTCAACTCTCTGGTGTTCAAATTAAATTTTATTTTCATTCCGATTTTAATGATCTCGTAAAAATTGGAGAAGGTGGATCCGGAAACGTTTATCGAGCTAAGTGGACGAGTTGCAATTTAGTAGTCGCTCTTAAACGTCTGGACGTTTCTGTAGAACCAGAAACTAGAGATAATAAGGCGTTTTTTAAAAAGGTAAAAAAACGTAAAACTTTTATTGTATAATCTATTATTAAAAATTTATAATTTTACATTTTAAATATTTAGCTTCGACTTTTACAAAGAGTTGGATTTCATCCGAACATTGCAGAGTTCTACGGGATTACCAAAGGTGAAAGTTTCATTACTTTCTATGTAATTCTATGTTTCAGTATTAATTAGAATATTTCTAATCTAATAGACTTAAAGAATAATTATAATATGGTAGTGCAATTTGCTAATGGTGGTAACTTGAGAAAATATTTAGAAAAAAACCTTTTAAGGTTACAATGGATTGATAAATTACGTATTGCTGAGGACATATCATGTGGTCTTAGTTTTTTGCATATGAGTAACATTGTTCATGGAAATTTAGTATGCTTATTTTATATTTATTTTTTTGCATAATATATTCACAATTAACATATTATTTAATTATTGACAGCACACTAGAAACATTTTAGTTCATGAAGAAAGAATGATGATAGCAGATTTTGACTCTTTAAATGAACCAGAAATCGCCTTTATTGAGCCTAGATTTCGAGATAGCAGTTCATATGAACGTGATGAGAAATCTGACATATATAGCCTAGGATTCGTTCTTTGGGAAATTTCTAGCGGAAAAATGCCCTTTAAATCTAAAGGGATAGTTCATTGTATATCTAATAGAGAAAGAGAAGCACCTGCAGAAAACACACCACACGAATACGTTAAACTCTATGAATTTTGCTGGGATGAAGATCCGCAAAGCGTCCAGATGCTGATACCATTTATGAAGATTTAGCAAACATTATTAATCACAAAGTAAAATCAGCCATACACCAAACGATTTATGACCTTAACTTGCATTCTGATTCTCGCAATTGTCAAAAACATATTCGAGAGTTTCAAGAATCTACTCTTATGTTTGGATCCGCTGTACATTTTACATAAGTTTGTAGTTTCGCAGGCGATGCTTACTATGATTCAACAACTTGCTTATACGTGGATAGCTTCAATTATTTGAATTGAGGCTTAATACTTCTAGCAAACCTTTTTTGTTCGTTATTCTTCTTTTACAGAACTAGACCGGTTTATTATTACGTTTTATTAATTTATGCGCTATTATGCATTATTCTTTATTCTTCTTTTACAGAACCTAACACTTTCAAGTTATTATACATTCATTATTAAACATTGTTGTTTATCTATATCTTATCCTTATTTGCTGCTACTATGTCATTTAACAAAAAAAAAAAAAAAAAGTAAAAAGAAAAAAAAATATATAATATTTTACCGTTGAGGTAATCATTACATATCATTATTGAACTACTAGAGTTACAGGGTAATTTACTTGCTATGGTCAAAAAATAACCAGAATTTGGATTTTATGATTCTATTCGATATTTTAATATTTGTACGATTTTGGATATTTGTATTGTTATTTCGTTGCGAACTGATTAGCTAAAGCCATGTACCCACATTAAAACCCTATTATAAATAATAGTTGGTTTTAAAATATGTTATTCTCCATACCTAAAAGTATATAGAACTAAATTTTCATAGAGCAATTCAAAAAATTTTCTCATAAACTATTGAGTTTAATTAAAAATTTTGACAAATAAAAATTTGCAATTTTCATATCTTAAAATTCAGCATAATTAACTATTATAAAATTTTTATTAAAAAACTCCCCAAATAAAATATTTAAATGTATATTATTTAATATATATGGGCTGCTGTCAATAGAAATCAGGCAGATCGACATTTTAAAAAAATCTATACCTCAAATTTCACAGCTAATATCTCGATGAATTTTGGAGCTATCTTGAAAATTAATATTCAAAAGAAAGATTAAGTTCTAAGCTTTCTTTTGAATGTTGAATCATCAAGATACCCTCAAAATTCATCGAGATATGGGCTGTGAAAGTTGAGGTATAGATTTTTTTTAAAATGTCAATCTTCCTGATTTCTATTGACGGCAGCCCATATATGATTAATTTTTTTAAGCTATTCTAATACAAATTTTATAATAGTTAATTATTCTGAATTTTAAGATATGAAAATTGCAAATTTTTATTTGTCAAAATTTTTAATTAAATTCAATAGTTTATGAGAAAATTTTTTGAATTGCTTTATGAAATTTAATCCTATATACTTTTAGATACATATTTTAAAACCAACTATTATTTATAATAGGATTTTAAAATGCGTCGACCTAATAAAATTTTTTTTGGTTTTCTTTTTTTTGATTAAAAATACTAAATACGACTTCTAAAAATTTTAGAGTATATACAAATTGTTATTTTGTACAACTTTACTTACTTTGCCAAGTTTAATTTTCTCATTAAAAAATCAGTTGTATATTTGGCTAAGATCATCAGTAGGTAACGTAATTATCAAAATTATAGTGATCAATATCAGGGGAGTGTACAAGCTCTTTAGTAGTGAAAGGCTGAGTTTAATATTTAAATTGTTGTTTTTTATATAGCTTGGGTTGTCAACCATTAAAGTTTTGGTTTATATCTTGTATGTAGATTCTTTAATAAGTTCGGGTTTATTTATTAGTAATAAATATCACATTTATCTCATTTAATACGTGTATCTATTCTTTAAAATATAAGTAACAAACCGTTTTACTTGTATTTATTAGTTTGTAAGTTTTTCAATATGAAATCTTTTTTTGTTTTTTATAATGCTGTAATGATAGTATTAAAAATGATAATTTAAAAATTACGCAATGTTATTAATTATCACGGGTGATTATGGGTAGATCTACAAAAATAAACCAATCAAACAAATGTCCACCCATGACTACAAACTATAGTTTTTCAAAACTACAGTTGAGTTTGAAACCGGGTTTATTTTTCATATGATAAACCTGGTTTGATTGGTTTTAGCATATGAAAAATAAAACCATTTCCAAATTCTAAACTACAGTTAACTACAGTTTTAGAATACAATTTATTTTAACTATTAATTTACAAATAACATAACTACTTCCTGAGTTATTTAAAAAAATTTTAAGTTTGAATAAATTTTTAGTATGGAATCCATAATCAAAGATTTAAAAGAATTATTAGCTGTGATACCACTCATTTTTTCTGATAAGCTTATTAGAAGTAAAAAAATAAGCTTATGTTTATACAACTTATAAGCTTAGTACAAAAATTTATATCTTACCTAGCAATGATCTTTTATAACTTGCTATATAGCTTATATTAGAAATATATAAAGTTAGTAAAATACAAATATGTTTTATATTGACTAGGCCAACTATTTGAACTAATAAAGTGCCAAGGATCTAAGTGGTCACCTTAATATTAATGGATAGCAACACACTCTTTGTACTACTGGTAGTATATTTTATAAAACTCAAAAAATCCAAAAAATTATAAATTTAAATAAATTTTAACAAAAATATTTATTTAATCTTCTAGTTTAATTTTATTAAATTTATTTTAAAATTAATGATTAGCTTATTTAAAAAAAGCTTTTTAAATAAATTTAATTTTTTAAAATTTTAATGTACTACTTGTAGTACACCTTTAAAATCTTATATGTTATTAATTATCAATAAATTTTTTACCATTTGAAGTTTTATTATATAAAAAAATATCAAAATTTTATTATTATTATTAAAAATTATTAGTATATATTGTAAAAATATTGTTTGTTCTTATAAGTATTTAATTGCAAATTATTATTTTTTTTTAATATTAAAGGTGAGACCATGCTCTTGTCATTATTAAACTTAATGAAAACTTTTTACTTAATTTAAAAGGTTTTATAATTTAAGTCTAGTACTAAGAATAAGAACTTAGACATATAACTAAGAAAGCCAATAAATTGGGTAAAATCTAGAAACTTATCTGCAGTCTAAAGAGTGGCCAGAGCTCACCTAGATTTGGGAAAGATTAAAAATATAAGAAGGGTGTATGCAATATTTAATCCAGTTTGGGTACCATGATATAACTTTAGAGCAAGATACTTGTAGTATAGTGTTAGGGTCATATGTTATAAGAGGTGTATACTGATCAGGTATAGAGAGTAAAAGTATTGGTGCTGTGTGGATTTGAAATCTTGAAATACAATATGAGATTCAGATGTTTGCATATATTTGCTTGTTAAGATGTAAAAGGAACTGTATAGTAAGTAAGGAAGCTATTTGATTAAATGAAGTAAGTTTTTATATTGTGTATATAATATCAAGTAGGATAAGTCCAGAGAGTATAGAGAATAGAGAAGGTTTATCAGAAGGTTGATAATTTTGAGGCAATCTAAGTTAAGGATATAAGTATGTAACTAATTGGTATTGTGTAATAAATTTTGGAGTTTGTTAGAGATAATGATAGATTGTAGTGAACTTCATATTAAATTAAATAAGAGATCTACTTGGGGCAAATAGCCCAATGTAGAATAGAACTTGTTTGTTGATAATTGTGACAAGTATTTGGAAACTGATAGTTTCTTTTGTAAAGAGTATAAGATGTGGGAAATTCATCAGTAAGTAATTTAACTCTGAATATTTTAAGCATAGAAGACTAGAAACTGTGAGCAAAGTTAGAAACTTTCTGGTTATTGTTAATGTAGAGCCAGGTTGCATTCCAATCAATATACTGAGAAATTGATATCCATGGTTGAAATCAGTTTTGTGATGACCAGAGGGCAAAAATATTTGCATAGTTAATTGTTCTAATACTATAATAAATATCAATAAATAAAGGTTATTACCTCCATGCCCATCATAAACACCAAAAAAACTAAATTGTTGTTTTCCCAATTCAAGATCAATTGAAATTGAATCTTCATTGTCTAATAATAATAATAATATATATCAAAAAGACTTAAAGAAGATGAATACATCTTAAGTTATTTACAAGAGCTAAATCTTCTATTTATTGTGGACCAATGAGCCTTCTTATATGTTAAGATAATATAATCTTGTAGTTCCAAGTATTCCATTGATGAGAATCTGTTGGATATTTAACGATAGAAAGTTCAAAGTGTCAGATGTGCTCGTTCTAAAACAGGTTTACTATTTACTTCAGTTAAATATGCAAACTACAATCTATATTTATTTAAGACTATAGTTAGCTATATATACATTTTTAACCTCAGGAAAGTTATATAATTTATACTAGACAAAGTATTTCAATTAATTAAATTAATTATATATAAATTTATATTCAGTGAATAACGGGTCATATCTCTAACTCATACTAAACGAATTGATGCCAAAACAACTTTATTTATTTTTTTTAATTAAAGTTATTTTAAATTATTTGGGTAATTATTTCACATGTTTTCATGTAATGTATTGATTTATTCTATTTATTTAGATTAAATGAATATAAAAAATTGTAAAATTTACCATATACTCCATTTTTTTTAATAATTTAACACAATTTCTATTTATATAATTTTTTAAACCAGCAAATTTGAAATGTATATTACGTGTGGAAAATATAGGGTGAATTTGTTGATTTTATTATCATTAATCATCTTGTGAATTAACGAGCTCGTGGTATTAATATTACTGCGATTAATTCTGCTCGCTCTAAAAATATCTTTTTGTATTGTCTCCATAAGATAAACAGTGACTTTATCAAACACAATACAAAAAAAATATTTTTAGAGCGAGCAGAAATTTTTTTTTTTTGAAATTTGGCCCTAAATTGCCCAGTCCTATTATTTTATTGCTAGTTTTTAATTTAACTATTTTTAATTACAAGAAGAAACTAATAAAAAGACTACAAAATATGATTATAAAAAATGATTTTTTCTTGTACTATAGTTTGATTTCTTTCGAACATAATTTGCTTATTTTCGATTTTGATTTGATTATTTTTAATTTTATGTATAATCTTTTCCTGTTTATTGAGTTTCTCATTCATTTCATCTACCTTTTTTTCTATCCTATAAATCATTTCTCTTAAAGAATTATCTTTAAATACTTCAGACAAAAAATCGGAAATGTTTTGACACAGACCTTGAAAATTTGTCAATAATAAATGGCAATCAGATGATTCAGCTCTTGCTTTAGCACTGCTCGAATAACCATTTTCTGCTGATGTAACATAAACTCCGATTGTTGTTTACTTATCGAATCTTAATATAATGCTTTCAAAAGCTCGGATATTATCAATGTCAACTACACTAGAAAGATCTTTGCATTGAAACAATAATAAGTAATGTTGATAATTGCTGAAAATATCTATGCCACCATCACCTCTTGATAACCTATAAAAAATAATAATAAATAAAGTAAGCAATTGTCATCATCATCGTCAAGGAAAATGAAGAAGCCAATTCAGTTATTTATCCATACACCCTATTCACCACAGACCCAAAAGCAGCTTTTCGGATAACAGACAAACAAAGAAGGACGTTCACAAGTAATTATTACTTGGCTCTGTAACATCCCCTTTGGCCATGGTGCGCTTCCAGTTCTCTGTCTATCTTATTATCCTAGTGGCAGCGTAACTTTAGATGTATAACGACTAAACGATAACTTAGTGATTTAATATCTCACCTCACCCTTTGGCAGTCAATCTTTAATTCATTTTTAAGGTATAAAAAAACTTTACATTCGAAATCGTCACCTTTAGAAGAAGAAGTAATAGAATGCTTCATTATTGGTAAGAAAATTTCAAAATTTATTTTGCACCCGATATTTTATATACCTATATTCCTACCGAAATAAGAATTTTCACCATAAACTTGATGGGAATTTTTTAAAGAAAAAATCATGTAAATCTACAAAATAGGTTATTTGATTTTGGATGATTTACATTGTGGCTTAGCAAATTTAATATTGATTTTTTATACAGTTTAAAGTACTTTGTATTCTCGTGATTTTTCGAAACTTATCAATTAAGTTCACTCCAAAAAAAATAGTGAAAGAACTTTTCCTGCCCCGTATTATATTTGTACTGGGAAACCTTTACTCATTTCTTTTTTCTCTTGCTTGATAAGTATTCCTTTTTTTTTCCTGTTTGTGTTTTATTTGTTTTGGCAAACTTATTTTTTTGATTGTTTTAATAACTCTAAGTCAACAAGTTTAACCCACTCATCACAGATACCTTCTATTTGATAATCAATAACACCATTCCATCCTTTATTAACTACATCCGTGACATTCACCACTTGCAAAACCCTTAATAAGAGCTTTTACTCGAGCGCAGTTGATAAAGTACGCTTTTCTTTTGCAGATAAATTTTCTACCGACATATTTTGATAGGAAAAAATTATTTACAGACAGATTCGATATTGAATCCGGTTTGTACTTCATTCAACTTCTGCTCAACCTTTTTCAGTAACAGTGCAGATCGATATTAAACTCTAATTCTGCCCAAACTAGATAGCTGCGCGGAACGGAAGATCTATAAAGAATCAGAATATTATTTGTATTAATGATTTGACCCGTCTAAAAAATCGTCACCCGGGTCACCCGTCGGGTGAGCCATGTGCCACCCGAGTGAAAATCGGGACAGTTATTCACCCGGGGTGACCAGGAACACGTATAAAAATTTCTATTTCCCGAAAATCGCAGAGATTTGATCCGTCTAAAAAATTTCCACCCGGGTCACCAGAATGGAAATCAGGTCAGATGTACACGCATCTTTACATAAATTTTGGAACAAAAAATTGCCGATGACCAAATTGATAAGTTACCAATATTGGCCAAACTCAGAAACTTTCGGTTATTGGGAATTTTTCAGTTGTTCCCAGAATTTATGAAAACAGCTATAAAAAAAAAAATTCATTTTCACTCTCCATCAACCTTGCTTGTATTTTACGTTGACTGTTTACAATTCTGAAACTCCCGATGTGGCCTTGTTTCTTCACACCCGTGGGTTGGTCTACGGGTAACCCGCGGGTTGACCCACTTGTCTTTACCCGGGCTAATATTATTGAAATAACGATAAAAATAACTTAGATTACAAAATAATAAACTTTATTAGTTGAGCTCAACTTGAATGATGATCTACTAAAATAGCTAAATAGCTGCGCGACATCAACTCGCACTGAGGAACTAAATAGTGGTTAGATTTGAATGTTTAATATCATTATGAAGAATTATGCAGTTTATTTGACTCAATTAGTAGTTAAGAGAAAGGTAATTAAAATTAAATTTAAGGGGAAAATAGAGCTTAAGTACGTGTAGGGATTGGACCCAGTTAGTATATTTAAGTAATGACGCACAATATATATGACGCGTGAAGACACCAATTTTTTTGTTTCAGCAGTATATTATTATTATCTATATTGGAAAGGTTTTAAAGTACTAATAGTTATATCATTATTTTAGAATTCCAATTGGATTTCTTATTTAAAATTTATTCATGAAAAATTGAACATTAATGTTACATAATATATCACTAGAATTTATAGGCTTTATTAATGATGCGTAAGATGAAATCCAAATTGGGATTCTTCGAAAATTTTTATAGTTAAACTAGTACATTCCATCTTCATCTCTAATATTTTATTATAAAATTGACTAACCAGAATCACTCCTTACACGCAATTCTATTTCTTTGTTTAATATGCTGTACTTGGATTTTGAACAAAAAGATAATCTTTTTTTTGGCGCTTTAAATATTGAAATACTTTCGCTTTATAAAAATTGAAATCTGAAGCGTGCGCCCAAAGAATATATATTATAAACTGTAACGGTATATACAGTATTTAATCGTTAAGGCTTTTACCGAATATTGCAATTGGTCTCTGTTAACAAAAATCCTAGTCTTAAGAACCTGGTTAACAAAGTCTGTAGTACCTAAGGTTGGAACCGGTTATCGTAATCGGATTTATAACCAGGTTTAACCGCTATAATTAATAACCGGATTTAAAATTTTTTAAATCGATCAACCGGCTTTATTATAACCGAATCTATCCGAACAATCGGTTTTATTATAACCGAATTTATCGTACGGGTCTTATGTAACAACCCGTGCTTTTTTTGAAAGCTTATTCGCACGGGTATATATTTTCATATATACCCGTGTGAATTAGTTATTTTTCATAAAAGTTAGATGGTTTAAGGTTCTCATGATAGTTTTATAGTTTTTAAATTTTCATGATAATTTTTAAAATTCTTTTTGGTAATTTTTAAAATTCTTACAGCAGAGCGAAGACTATATTTTGTCGGCTTATTTTTAAAATCTTCATACTATATTTCAGTCGAATTTTTAAAATCTTCATACTATATTTAAGTCGAAAATTTCATACTATATTTCAGTCGAAAATTCATATTATATTTCAGTCGAAAATTTTTAAAATTCTCATAGCAAGTGAAAAACTTTATTTCTCGGTCATCTTAAAGTTTTTATAGTTGGGAGAAGACTAAATTGGTCGAACGATTTTAAAGTTCTTATAACTTGACGAAGGCTATATTCAGTCAGATTATTTTTAAAATTTTCATAACTGGCAAAGATTGTATTTGATATTTTTAAAATTCTCGTAACTGAAAGATTTTAATTTTTGGGCGAAGAATTAATGGAGTCGGGAAACATTTTTAAAGTTCTTATAGTCTTGAATTCAAATTCGAGCCTGTTTTTTTTCTTGTAAGTTTAAAGTTTTAAATAAATACATGATTAAATAAATATGTTTATATAAAATAGTTCATCGAATTGGTTCTACATTTTAAAGATGCTTTTTTTTTTTATCAAACTGATCTACAAGTTGTTTCGAAGTTTTTTTTCATGTTTGCAGCAGATAAAAACATTGGGCTTCAAGATCGTCAATAGTAAAGTTGCTGCTCGATATTTAAAGGAGAAAAATTAAAGTTGGAATAAGTAAGAAAAAATTTCACGAACAAATGCAAAAAAATTACTGTAAATAGCAACATAAAAGGGTTAAATTATTAGTAAAGAGCGACGCACGGGTTGTTACGTCAGACCCGTACGATAATATAGTTATTATATGGATATCTGGGTGTAACTAATTACACACGGGTTTATATTTAAACTACGTGGCCGAAGGCCACGTGCCCGTGTGAAATTAGTTACACCCAGATATCCATATAATAACTATAACATATCCATGTGAAAGTAGAAATGTGAACTATCGATTCTTACATTCGTATATATTTAGAAAAAAAAATGTGTGTCTGTCACGCCAAATTAATTAGCTATTTCCCGAAACATTATGCATAATTTTATTTAAATTTTAATTTCGGCGACAAATAATTTTATTTTCTGTGACAATCAAATATATCGATACATTAAAATAGTAATATGAACCATTTGCATACCTTAATAAAAATTTCCATTTTTTAAATTTTAAAATTTAATTTTAATATTTAAAAAGGCACTTATTTGAAATTTTAAGATATGCAAATGGTTCATATCACTACTCTGAGGCAGCTAGAGACCGTCAGAAAATAAACTAGGTTCAAGTAATAAATTTTAAATTACAAAATGGAAAAATTACAATTTATGCTTGCTTCTTTTAAATTTGCTTTTTACATCATTTCTGTTATTGATAACTGCATTTAAGTTCCTTCTATATAATACAAAATTATTTTGGGGTCTTGGAATTTGCGTCCTCTTCGATTTATACTTGGCGCAATAATTTGATCAAGAGGTAAGACTACTGTTTCATTAATTTTTTCCGGTGTTGACTGATCAATATTTCCGATGGCACAGTTTATGATTTCTATTGATTTCTTTTCTTTCGAATGGAAAAAATTTGGTTGACAAGGCTTTTATTGTAATAATAAAAAAACATTTTAAAGATTCGTGACTTTTTTCCTTTGAATTTTAATGGTAATAGTTATTTTTTTGAATTAATATTTATAGTTAAAGAAACAATATTAAAACTCGTCTTTTTTTTATTAGAACACAAAATTGATTAAATACACATAACAATAAGAAATGTTCTTTGTATCATTCATTTCGTGTTAAGGTTTCACTTTTATTATTCACTACAGTAAATTCAGATTTATCATCTTTTTCAAAGTAATACTGTAAACTGCCATATACAAAACCCCTCAGATATCAGACCCCCATTACTAGACCCGGGTCTATAACGTGGGATAAAGTTTTGGTAAAGTGTAAGAGACTCGGGGTATACAAATAGGAAAACATTAATAAAATAGAATAAACCCCCAGTTATCAGATCCACACCCATACAAGAGACCAACAGGTCTATTACAGGTTTTAAAATCGGTGAAATGAAACAGTGAAACAGATCCGGGTCTTTGTATATGGTAATTATTATAAAGCTAACTATCACATAAAAAACATAAAAATAAATCGAATCACAAGCTATTTTCCTTTTGCAGATACTGACAATCAAATTCATGTATAGCGAAGATGAAAATAACTAAGTCGAAAATTTTACTTAATTATTAGTGAATATATATAAGTTTCAAAACTTACTTGGTATAACAAACCAAGTTATCGTTGTAATTATCAAAGCTCTGGATAAATTCGTTCATTGGAAGTAGATAAAGTTTTCATATTAAAAAAATAACGATAACATATTACAAGAAAACTAATTGCTAAAAATACATATATTTTTGAGGTATTAATGGTATTAAGTTATTTACTCAAAATTCAAATAAAAATATAATGGCAAGTTCTTACCGGCTGTAAACAGGGATGGTAAATGACCTGAAATGACCCAAATGACCCAAATGACCAGTGATGGTCATTTGGTCATTTCAAATCCAAATGACCTATAGAAGGTCATTTAACATTTGTTAACTAATAATCTAATGCATTTTAGCCAATCAAAATTGATTATTCGACAAAAATAATTTTTATAAAATATGATTAATAATCGTAGCTACATATAAAAGTTAAAATATTACTAAGTTAATCAATATTTACATATTAAGTAAAGTTGTTCAGAAGAACAAATTGCGTATATTTTGAAATTTTCATTTAATTTGAATAACTTTTTATTAAGCTATTTTTGTGTTTTACGTTTATATAAAAAAATTTTAAAATTTTTTATATAAAAATAAAACACCAAAATGACTTAATAAAAAGTTATTCAAATTAAACGAAATTTTCAAAATATATGCAATTTGTTCTTCTGAACAACTTTACTTAATATGTAAACATCGAGTAACTTAGCAATATTTTGACTTTTATATGTAGCTGCGATTATTAATTAGTAAATTATAGTAATAGTATTCGACTAATAAAATTACTTTATATGTAAATGACCCAAATGGCCAAATGACCAAATGACCTAGGTCATTTAACCAAATGACTAGGTCATTTAAATTTTGAGCAAATGACCAGGTCATTTACCATCCCTGGCTGTAAAGGCTGTTAACAAAGTGCTATCTATCTAACATTCATACTCAACAAAAAAATAAATAAGATAAAATAAAATGATTAAAAGGAAATTTATTACTAATTGCTAAAAAATTAGGTTGTTCTTACGAATATTCAACGTCTTTATTATAGTTAAGCATGAGGACTTTTGCCAGTGCTATATTATAAAAAGAATATAGACACATTAACTTTTGCTTAGATTATTAAATCCGACGTTAGGTTTTTATTTACCAAGAGCTGGGCAAAGGAACGTAATGATAAAAAGTTGTATGACCAATAGTGCCAAACTAAATGTTCTTATTTTTCCTTTTGACATTACACTTTTCGAAATTCAACGAAATTCAACTGCTTTTGGTTTTTAATGTTTTATATGAGCATAACAATACATAAATTCCTTCTTTTAACAATATAAATAAAAATCAAAGATTTTCAAAAAATATACAAAAACAATAAAACAAATATCGATCATAGAGCAGAAATAACAACCCTGATTATATCAATTTTCTCTTAATTTATCTTTTAGATATTAATAAAAATATTTATAATACAGTACAATAATTTTAGAATATTATCTAAAGAAATTGATGTATTCTATGATCATATAAAATTGAAATACATAAAACTTTGTGGCTCCACGGGTCCAATTAAGAATTTTCGTAAACTTGAACAATATACAATTTTTCTAAAAACGAATATATTTTAATATCATCTAAAATCGTGAAGGAAGATGGGCAATTATTAAAAAATATAATTAGTATTGCTAACATTCTCTAACTAAATACCTGTCCGAATTAATCTATTTTTTTTTATTTGGTAATTTATGAATTTTATTAATTGTGGCACGGATCCGTGACATGCATGTCACAGGGTATCTTGCCCAATAATTTTTCCTTTAGTATTAGTTCTACAAATCCAGTAACGGTAAATAAATAAATAACATCTCTTATAGTTATATTGTGTATAAGTGTTGTGCAAAAATATTTTTTTATACAGGAATGTTATTTTATTTTTTGTGCATACAACACAGTAATTGTTAATTTTTATGCATTTTCAACACTGACTTAGTTATTATGTATTACTACATTAATATTTTCCCAGAAATTATGCCAACTTTATCCAGAATTATACTCAATTTTTCTTGAAAATACATTTTAATTTTGATTGATTTTGCCCGGAATTTTTGAAAAATATTTTTTGATTTTGCCTTAATGTTAAGTTACGCCTAATTTTTCCCGGAATTGTACTTAAATTTTGCGTCGAGATTTTCGCTTGAAAATATATTTTAATTTTGCATTAAGTTATGCCCAAAATTGATTTTGCATTTGATTTTGCCTGGAGTTGTGCCTAATTTTGCATGTAATTAATTTTGCTTTTAGTTAATTTGTTTAAATTTAAAACTTATAAAAATTAATTAAATAAAATAAAAAATAAATAAAAATACACTGGGCTCATATGTTTTGCATCACATGATCATTTTTTATAATAAAACAGTAAAAATTGAATTTTTCACTCTATATAAAAATTATCACATAAAATTTTTTTAAATATTTTTTTGTATAATATTTATTGATTATAGTCTTCAAAAATTATTTTTCAGATTATGGCTATCACTAACCAGGTGACCCAGATTAATTATCCATAAACGTGATAATGCCATTAACTGTTAAACGTGACGACACTTTTTACAATTAAATAAAAAAAGGTTAATCGAATTTGTCAGGTGGGTGCCGAGATATCTTCGATCAATTGTATAAAAAATTATAAAATTAATGATTTAAAATAATCTGTGGATTATTTATATTATTTGTTCAATGCTCGGTTCGCATCACTAGATTTTTAAAATATTTGCTCCGCAAAATTCTGGATATTCCACATTCTAATTTACAGAACTACTCGATAGATGAATATTTAACTACAGTAATATTTTTTCAATAGATTACAGGGTATGACATTTGAATTTTTAATTTTTAATTCATAATTTATTAATATGCATAAATATTTAAAATTTTTCTGTGATTGGCTTGAAATATGATTCTAAAAGTATCAATGTTCATTCCTAAAGATCTTGATAGTAGTTTCTGATTACATAGCCGTTCACCTCCATAACGATATCTCGGCCTCCATCTCCAGAACGACTAATTTATAAATATATAAGTTTTGTTTCATAGTTGTATATAGCTTAACAGCACGTATTTTATTCACCAGGTTAATCACAGAAGAAACTTCACGCGAAATCAAACAACCAAGAAGAACGTTCTATGCCGAAACATAGGCCCGATGCGCTTTCAATTCTTGGATATTTTACGTTGACCTGGCAGCGTAACTTCAAACACGTGACAACTCAACAAACTTGTGAGAAATACTCACCCTGTCCAAATAATCGTAGCTCCCCAAGCCGCAAAACCTCTATTTAACAACTCTGTACAAAATAATTCAAACCTCGTTCCTAGAGCTTTATTAGACTCTCCTTCAACTTTTTCGAAAATCTCATATTGCATATTTTTAAAAGTTTTTTAAAGAAAAAAAGAACTACGATGGTTAGAACTCTCAAAACATCCATACTTACCTTTTCAATACTATCGAATTCCTTGAAAGGATGGTTTATTCATGCGTCAAAAGAAAAAGCAATGTGCAAAAAAAAAGATTAACCATTTTTTAAATTTGTAACACACATTGATCGACGACATGCCTGCGATAAATTTTTTATAAATGTTAAGTGGGATTTTTTTTGTTAAGTGGGATTTTTTTTGTTAAGTGGGATTTTTTTAACGAATCATGCACATGCACGAATTAAAGAAATCTAAACGTTTTTTAAATAATGTAATTATCGTTCTGAATAATTTACTTTTCGAAGAATGCAGCTTGTAGAATACATATTTTGGTAAATTTTTATCTCGTGAGGAGGAAAAGGATATTGTGATTGCGTGAGAACATTAATTTAACACCAGTACTTATTTATCTGAAGGTGAAAGTAAAAAAGTGTTAAATTATTTTATTAAAGGTGAAATACCGAAATATGAATCAAATGACGGAGTAACGTCTGGAGAATTTAATTATATACAATTTTGATAACCTTAAACTTTTTTTTCTATTTAAATTTCAGTTCATTCGCTGACAGTAACGTAAAAAAACATGCTTTCGAATAATCATCATATAGTGCCCATATCCGTGCCCACTGGGCCAGTCAAAATTGAGCCCACCGGGCTGTGAATATATAGTAAACCACTATAATAGCCTGTTAGATGAGTATAGTAAACCTCAGTATACATTAAGTATACCAAAAGTATAACTTTCGCGGTTTAAATTATACGGTATGTATATTTTTTTATGGCATTTATTTACATAATATATAGCTTTAATCATGTTTTATACATTATGTATAACTACTGTACGTTGAAATCGAATTTTGTGGATTTCGACTGACTCCACCTATTAAGTGGATTTAAAATTAATCATCAATTAACAAAAATATTCTATAAAAAAAAAATGAAAAGAGATTGAAATTCTTATTCGTCAAATCGCTCTATACTGTAATTTTTTTAAACCGACTGAGCTGCAAGAACATCCATCATTTGAAAGAAAATCTGTTAATGGACGTCGTTATTATGATTTCCGCATTTAAGTTCTTCAAGATTCACTATCGAAATCGCTAAAGATCGTTATTGGGATTCTATTTATGCATAATTGTTGTTTTTTTATTACTGCGCTTTTCAATTTACTTAATACAGTACATATCACGCAGAAATCTACTTCAAATTCCCATTTTTTACAAATTGTCACCAAATATAATATTCCAGAGATTCTCTTTGAAAACTAAATTTCTAGTATAATATCTATTATTATATTAGATCCTCTGTTTTATTAACCAAACAATAAAAATTTCTAGTTTTTTTTAGCAGTATTTCGAATTCTATAAATAAATAGGATTCGAAAACAGCCTTAAACATTTAAATTAACCAAGTCGGTATCAAGATATCTTCATTAAAAGGTTGAAAAAAAAATCAATTATTCCCGATTCCCAGATTTCCGTGTCTTATTAATTGAAGTTATTTATTACAAGTATAAATTTTTTTACTATACATTATACTAATTGTATAATTTTTTTTATCAAAATTATACAAAATGTATAATATATTTTAAAATTTTATACTTGATGTATTGAGTTTTCAATAAATAATATACATTCCGTATAATATTGTATACTATACTCTTTTGACTGACTATACTATACATGTTATCGTAATACCTAGTTTATTGTCTTATTAATCGAAGTTACGTATTTATTACAAGTATAAATTTTTTACTATACATTATACTAAGTATATAATTTTTTTATCAAAATTATACGGAATGTATAATATATTTTAAAATTTTATACTTGATGTATTAAGTTTTCAATAAATAATATACATTCCGTATAATACTATACATGTTATCGTAATATCTCCGGGCTGTTCTCAGTTTACTATACTTTTTCATTTTCTCTTAAATTGGTTTTTTGATTTTATTCTTTTTGAATCTTTCGATTTTATTCTCAATATCCTACAATTCTTGCCCTAAGCCTTTATATTTGTTCGTTTTGCTCTTAAATGATGATTCTTTCTGAAAGAGAAAGATGTCTCTATAATGACATTAATATTATTCTGATAAGAGCAAAAATTTTTTTTTTGAATTCTTTTTAATAATAATCGTTTAAGCATGTATATTTTGTTTTGAATATAAAATTTTTAAAATATTAATTTTATTTTAAATGATGTTTTTATTAAATTTTTGTAAACCGAAGAATAAGAATATTTACCAAGATTTTTTTGAAATAAAAGTTGTTAATATTCAAATAAGAAAAATTTTGTTTTGAAGAACTTAATAAAACTTTTATAAATCAAAGAGTACCAAAGTTAATATAAATTGTACTCAAACTGTGGTTTTGAATAAACTATTAATTTGTTCGCATAGAGATGCGATCCGGATATCCTTAAGTTTAATTTTATAACAAAGTTATTATGAAGAATCCGGATATCCGTTACATTTTAAATAGGAAAACGGATACGTAATCTGATAAGAGCAATCTTTTTTAATCTTAAAATCATGTATTTTTTTCTATTTTAAAAAGATATAAATGTTTTTTTTACAGTTTTGTAAACCAAAAATACGACTCTAAATGAAATGCGATTTTTTTTTAAGTATAAAATTTTTATTATTGAATTAAAATTGAATTTAAACAATATTATTATTGATGGTGCTAGGTGCCTGTAACTGCTGATTATCATTATTGGTGGCACGTCATACCAGGGCCAGTGATTTTCTGTGTTTCACATAACACCACAGAATTCACATAATTACGGTCAAATCACATAATTACGGCTTTATCACCGCAGAACCCCACATAATTTAAGAATTTCAAGAAATCTGCACAGAATTTGTGATTTTATCTGTAGTGCTACCATCATATTTCTAAAATAAGAAAAGTTTAAATAATTTCGAAGTAGATATATAATAATATTAATTTTTAAATACTAACCCAAAAAGTAAAGTAATTTAATTCATAGTCGTGTTAAACTCAAAGAAAGTAATATCACTAAAACAGGTGTAATTATATTGAGGGCTGTGTAAAAAATGTGAAAATTCTTTGTCGCTTTAATAAAATACGTACAATCAATAAATAATTACTTAATTTGAATGATTCTATAATTTTTTTTATTTTAAATTTACACTGTATTTTGTATAAATATAAAAGCGGGTTCAATAACACAATTAATAACAATTATGTCTAAAAGAAAAAGTATTACAATTTCAACTCGACTTCAAGAACATCCAAATACTTTTCGTATTGACAATAATATTTTAATATGTGAATATTGTAATGAACCCGTGGAATGGAAATCAAAATCAACAGTTGACAGTCATTGTAATAGCAAGAAACATAAATCAAATAAAAGTAATTTTGAAGCTCAAGAACATGCTAAAAAGCAAATATCCATCCGAGATAGTTTAAGTGCAGCAGATATTAAAAATGAAGTCATTGAAGATTTAATTGAAATATTTGCTATTGCTGATATTCCACTGGAAAAAGTAGACCGTTTAATTCCATTTTTTAGGAAGCATCTAAAATATGGTGGAACAATTCCTCAATCTTCAACTCTAAGACAAATTTATTTACCACGCATCTTTGAAAAACATAAAAATAATCTTAAATCATTGGTTTATAACAAACCTGTTGCAATTATCATGGATGAGACAACTGATAGTTGTGCTCGCAGTGTGGTTAATACACTTTTCATATATCGTGATTCTACTAAACTAGTTTCAGTTGATTTTCTTGAACGTGTTAATAATGCAACAATGGGTCAAACTTTAATTTCTATTTTATCAGATTATAATATTCCTTATAATATTACATGTCTTTTTTCATCTGATTCGGCAATGTATATGAAAAAATGTTACAAAGAAGTGTTGGCACCATTAATGCCACAACTTATTCATTCGCCTTGCTGTGCTCATATTCTTAACTTAGTCGGGTAATTATTATTTTCATTTTTAAAATAAATATATATATTTATAGTATAATTATATTATATAAATTTAAATTATTTTTAGTGATACGTGGAGAACTTTTAAGGATTTTTCTATTTTAACAATTTTTTTGGCGAAAGTAAAAGATGTGTTTGTAAAATCACCTGCACGAAAAGGCCGATATATAACTCATTTAAAAATGCATGGTGTTATTAATCCATCCAAAATTCCACTTCCAAATGCAACAAGATGGAATTCATGGTTTCGAATGATTTTTTACTCAAAAACCTATATCGATTATTGGCATGAATTTTTTTCTCATGAATTAACAATAGACAAAAATCATGAAACTTTATTAGAAATTAACTCGTATTTACAAAACCAAATAAATTTTGGAATAATTAAAATTTATATTAACTTTATTTCTATTTTTGCACAAGAATTCGTTCAAGACTTAGATTTTTTTCAACAACAAGCTCGACCTATATTTCCTCTTGTAGAAACCCGGTTAGAACAACTCACTGCATATCTTGAAACAAATCGTCATGCACAATACTTTGGTCAAGAATTGGAAAACCTTATTATCAATCTTCAATTTGATCCATCAAATTTTTATACTATTTTTCGCAATGCATTTAATGCAGCATATGATAAATTCTCAGCACACATTCCACATCATCCAGCTCGCAAGTTATTTCAAGCATCTCGTGTATTTGATCCTGCCTATATTCTTGTCAATGATATTTCAAGAAAGGATATTCGTCGTTATGATATCATCAAAGAGCTTAAAAACCCGTCAGATGCATTACTCCGTGAATGGTCAATCTATTGTAATTTGCCATTTGAAGAAATGGAATTGGATGTATTTTGGTTAGATTTACACTCACGGCTTCCAATTTTATCAAACATTGCACTTAATTATATTTGGTTACCCATTTCAAGTTGCAGTGTTGAACGCAGTTTTTCATTATATAATTCGCTTTTAGATGAAAATAGACAAAGCTTGTCTAAAGAGTCGTTAAAAAATTTAGCAATGTTATATTTCTTTTTATTAAATAAAATTTTTTATTATGAATCGGTCATGTGTTATCACATAATTGCACATAATTTGTTATCTAGTATCGCATAATTGCACATAATTGGCCATTAGTATCACATAATAACACATAATTCTCTAAAAACCGTTCACATCACGTTACATAATTTAGTTTTCGGCACCACATAATTTGCGATTTTGCACCACAGAAAATCACTGGCCCTGTTGTCGAAGATTTTCCAGCACCCGTCATACCAAGCAATAAAATATAAGTGCAGTTAGGAGAAAGTTTAGCTTCTATTGCATTAAATGCACTAAGGATCCCTTCGTGTTCATAATAATTTATATTCCCAACTTAATCCTGTTTCCAACGAAGGTAATTGAGCAATTTTTCAGGTTTGTTTTCAAATGGTATTACTATCGGTACATTTTTTATAACACCCATTTTTGAAAAAAGCCCTTTTTATTTAACTACCAAATATGATTTATTTTTCTTTTACTGTATAACAGTATAGTTAGAAGAGATAGTCAAAGATGCTAATACCAACGTTGTTTTATATAGAGCTCTGATCCAATTTTACAAATGTTCCGAGTGACGTATTTATTTATTGGGTTAATTCTTGGGTAACTTTGATGGAAAAATGATATACTTTGATCGAGTCTAATACAATGTTAATTTTGAGTGTCTATTATTACATGTGATTAAAGTCAATTGATATTCTTAGAGCTTTGACCTGGATGAGAAAATACTGACCCGGGTTATACAGGCCATACGGAAAATCATAATTTAACTCTTAAAAGTTTAATGTAACGACTTTTAATTAGAGCTATTAGTCGTTTTGGGGTTGAATATCCTAAAAATTTAACGGTTATTGACCGATCAGGGGCTAGATTGTTATTTAACTAATGCGATCTTAATATATATTGATATGGTATTAGTATATACGAATATATGACGTAAAAAATAAGTAATTGGTTGGACGCAAACTTTGATACTAGCCTTTTAAATTTAGGGTACTTTGTGGTAACGGACATGACATCTTTCTAATTTATAGTAATTTAAGGGAACGTTGACCAAAAAAAGATCTAAATAAGCCCTAGCGTGTAGAGAGCAGCCTGTACTCCAGCAGATAATTAAACAGAACTTTCGGACTTTGCCATAATTTGAGTTCGTAACAACTACAATTGAGAAGTAATGTATTTTTATTGAAATGATTTTTGCCTGAAGTTATAATGTTTTTTTTAGTTTACGCAAATCTTAAAAACGAGCGATATTGTATATTTTCAATCTGACCAATAAAAAAATTTTATTTTTGACCAATATGGTAATTTACGTTGTTTATTTTCATCGATCTGACCAATAAAAAAAATTTATTCTCGGCCAATACGCTTTTGATCGACTACGCGTAGCATAAAAAAACGCGACGACTTTCACGTTGTATCGAGTAAAAAAAAAAAAAAACTTAAAAAATTTTCGTCACAAAGTTAATAGTAATTATTCGTTTTTTATTATAGCATTTTTTTTCTTTACTTTTTATTATTATTCGAATAGACAATATAAACATATTATTTATTCAAAATAATAGATATAATATACTATCAGAAGTAGTCAAAATAATTAGCAAATTTTTTGACAAAGAAAAGGCTTCTTCAAACAATTTTATATTAACAGCAATTCTATTTAATGAAGAAATTGAAAAAAAAACAAGAATTAATATATAACGACTTAAAAAAACAAATCTATGGGTGTTAAATTTTTGTTTTCCATCATTTAAAAAGTTTGATTTATCTCCGGAATATAAAGATTTTATCTTAAACCATTTGATGTAAGAATTTGTCAAAATTCCACTCATTGATAATAACAAAACAAAGAAATTTGATTTAATTCATAGTATCTACATCATCTGTGCCGATCGTATTAGGGTTTTCAACAAATCACAGTGTGGAGCAAGATCATGTGATCAAATTGCGGCATAATTTTAGTGATAACTTTAAAATAACTTATCATTAAGAAAAAACATAAATTTACAAACATTCGATCGCCACTGTATCATAAAAAAACATTTATACAATGAAAATTTTCAATTTCCAGATGTTGACGATGACTTCCGGATCTGGTACCGGGCAGTGCAAAGATTACGTCATGGGAAACTTACTATCAACTTCCGGATCCGATAATTATGAGGAAATTATGAGGAGATCGCCAGCTCCCAAACAAGATCCATAGATAAGTATAACAGTATATACATAGCAATGCGACTACATACGTTTTCAATGTCTAACTGAAATGCCAAACATTCAATTTGCAACCATGTCCCACCCTCTCATGGATATATGCCTTATATAAGATTACTTCTTAACTCAAAAAGAAAAAAAAAACTCCGAATCAAAAATATTCCCAGCACATCTTCAGGGGCGACCGTTCTCAGTTACACAAATTACAAAAATCTCCGAAGAGGTGATAACCAATCAAAATCGTAGATTTTCAAAATAACAAAATCGTAAAAAATGTTAAAATGAAGCGAAATAAATTAAAGATTATATATTAAAGACTATATTAAAGTTTATAATAATCCGGTTGCAGTAAGTATTTTTATTTATTTATTTGGTTATTAATTCATCTATTTATTAACAAATTAACTAAGTTTTAACTATCGATAATAAAAATTTAATAATTTTTGATACGATAAAGCTCTATATCTAGCTTAAAACATAATACTAAATGTCTTGTGCGATCTTTACAATGCAATAATTTTTCTATTGATGAATACATTTATGACCTTGGTACAGTATACAACGTATATATATACAGCTTCTATTTTAAATAAAAAAAAAGAAATATATAGTTAGCTAAGCTGCTATTATTCTTTAATTAAAAGATTTCTATACAAATACATATAATAATAATAAAATAAACTGATATGTTCGATATATTATCTTTGCTGAATCGTTACTTTTAGCTTTTCATACTTTTATTTTAATTCAACAAGTAGAATTTAGTTAACCAAGTAGTTTATATACTTTCAACAATACGTTTTGATAGTAACTTTGCTAGGCAATAGCAATATAAGGACGTGGGATTAACGGGGATTAAAGAAATATGTTGTAGAGCACTTCGAATACTTCAAGTTTACTTAGTAGCTTTTTTTGAGTTTAATATCTGAGTAAGTTATGCTAGCTTCCTAAAAAAGTATTGTAAAACAATATAAAAAAATCTTTGTCAATTGTGTAATGATCTACAAATTGATGGGACGGTCGCCCCTGGAGCACATCAGGTGGGAATGGTTATTTTATTGTAAGTATGTATTAATTCCAAATAATAATAAATAGCGATATTTTATAATCGTAATTTAAACATTCATCTTTAAAAATATATTGACACGCGAACAGGTCTTATAAATTGTTTATTATAATGATGGGCATGAAAAAAAAGGTTTTTAACGCGTTAACCTATTTGAACTAGCAGGATATCTTAAATGGATACGACTAAAAGAAATATCTTAGTTATTATTGCAATTCATTAATATTGAAAATTATGGAGTATAGATTTTCTATAAATTCTTGAAACAAAGAATATCAATGATAATTGGAACTCTTACGTATTTACTCATTATAAATAAGCATATAAATTCTTGTAAGCAAGAAAGAGTTTCTTCTTTTATTCTTTATTTCAAATATTTTTGTGATTTATTGCAAATGGTAACACAGTAGTGTCAATATTGGGAATATTATCATAAAGGAATCATTCGAACAACTAGTAGAAAAGTGTTTATCAATTCTTAAAACGCGTAATACTTGGATATTTGAACACCATACAGAACTTGTGACAGTATTTATAGCTTTAATTAATCTAATAGAGTATTCCGTATTGGACTGACGTAAATGGAGCACAACAAACAAGTATCCATTGGTTTCATTCAGAGCACCATTTGCAGATCTATTGAACTTTATTGGCGATGGAGAAAATTTTATTTCAATCTCATTTCACAATATTAAATTTAAAAAAAATCAGTATTTTTTTTAAATTTATACAAATTAAAATTTTTAATTAAACATAAACACAATTGCCCTTTTTTTATGGTCACAATTAGTATTAACTATTTTTAAATTCGAAGAATTAATATTGTGAATGAGTTATTGTGCAACAATACTACTTACTTTGATGATTAATTGTGATCTGAAATCTGAAAACAATAGATATTATATAAAATATATATTTATGTTTGTATTATCTTTAAGATCCCTTAACAACACTGGTTTATGAAATTGCAACTGAACATTAATTTCACTCTTAAATTCGAAGAATTTACATTGTGAGATGAGTAAGTGTATATTAGCAATAATTTCTTTGATTAATTGTTATCAGAAAAATATTTTTACAGTTGAATTATTAAATTTACTTATTCACTGATAATTGATTTTGTGATTATAAACATACGATAAAGCCTTATGCTAAAAAAAAGATATAAGCAGTAACTCAGAAATATTCAAAAGTCAAATTTAAAGAGGATAACGAGTGATGTTTTCCAGAGTTACGAATTAATTCTACCCTAATTATTTGCTAAATTCAAGTACAGTCCTTTATATAGGTAAACTTAAAAATCTTCTCTTTGCGAAATCAGGATTCTAGGCTTTTACTTTGATAATTAAACATAATTTTGGTTGAATAAATTCGTAACTCTGGTAAAACATAATTTTGCCGATAAACGTAAGTTACATGACACTTTCGTAAAGTATGTAAGTGTTATTCGTATAAACTAAAAATAACAATTTTTGGCCTAAATTTTATACTACGCTATGATTTGGTTTTAATTGGGTATTTGTTTAGCCATTGAGGCTGAGTCAAGTTGATGTTAATGCTGGTAGAAATTGTCATATGATTTGGCCAACTTTAATACCTATTTTGTTCAATTTATGTAACACAACCCAATTTTTTTTTTAATTAACAAAATACAAAAACAAAGAAAAGATAAATTAGATGCGTGCTGCTTTAATAAGTTTCAGATGAATTAGAAATTTGTTGTAGCGAGATTACTATTTTTTGTTACCTTGTTATTCTCATATGTTATACATATTGATAACCGAAAATTTCGATCTATTACGAAACTTAACGCAAAATTACATAAATTACAGTATTTGACATTCCTAACCTTAAAAACTACTATACTCGGAGTTTTAATGATTACACCCGGAAGAATTTTTGAGGAACCTCCAGCTTACTATTTTTAAAACCTATTTTACATTCTCTGCTGTTTCTGGAAATGAAATAAAGTAATATGTAGCAGGTAAAACCACGAGGAACAATGTGAATATTGTGAGAAAATAAAAGACACAAATTGGATTTCACGACCTTTATGAACCACCATTATCAATAGGAAACTGCTCGAGTTTCTACAGTATTATAAATTAAAGTTTTTAGTTTATCCAATATCGATCTGCACTGTTACTGAAAAAGGTTGAGCTCAACGTAAAAAGTTGAGCCTAATTCCTAAATTGGTTGGTTTTCAAATATTGAATATTAATTAAAGTCTGTAAATCCTTTTTTCCTATCGCTATCAAACATGAATTTGTCCGCAAAGGAAAAACGAAAAACGTGCTTTGAAAATTAGTGGGACACAACAATACCAATAAATTCAAAGATAATTAATTCAAAACAAACATCTGAACTACAGTATAAAAGTTTTGAAAAATTATAATAATTTTGTTAAAAGAATTTCTACCACACTGAATGAAAAATATGAACTATATATCTTGTTTGGGTGTCAAATGCAAGTATATACTCATTATTTAACAGAAATTCAATGGATACCAGTAATTAAATCGAAATTTCTAATGATCATTAAATTTTAATTCAATTTAATTATACAATTCATCAATTTAAATAAATTTGCATATCATTTATCGGTTGAAGCATTAATTTTTTTTAATAATGTCAATTTCTTTTGACAAAGTACATTATTTAATTATTTGAGTAATGATAATTCTATTTATTTGTTATAGATTGCAATTACCATCCATTTATAGATTAATAGAAATCGAGCAAAATTTTTTATAATAAAATTTTATTGATAAAAAATTTTTAAATAAACTTATAGAATTAATTTAAAAAAAATTGATTTTTTAAAAAAATATTACAAAAAAAATTTGCTTTATTTCTATTGAATCACTCTCAGTGGGTCAAAAAAATTCTTTGGATGCAATTGTATCTAGTGATGTGCCATTTATAATATGATACCTGAAAATTTTAGCGTACATGTACATATCGTTCTTTTCATTGGTTAGCAGAAGTGACCGGAAAAAATTTTAAACAATACTTATTGTCTATTATGTTTTTATAATAAAGGAATTTTGCTTTATATAAATCAAAGGTGTTTTTCACTTTAAAACTTAAAATTTCCCTAAACTTTATTTTTTCAACAACAAATTTCAACAATGTTGCCAGCAACCAATTTGATTACCAGAGTTAATTCGCTTACTCATGCTTTAATTTTACAATTTTTAGAATCAAACAAGTATAAGAATACTTTGGCAGAATTCCGTAAGGAGGCTAATGAAATTATCAAAAATAATCCTAAATTATTTGATGAATTGCCTTTGACCGCAATTGTACAAAATTATATTATGGAGAAAATGAAAAATGATGTAGAGAAAATAGATTTGGAAAATTGGTAATAAGAAAATAATTATATTTTTATATTTTTATTAAAGACAATTGTGACAGATTAAAATGAAATCGGATTAAAATGAAAATTTCTATTTTTTAAGCAAAATTTTAAATTTTTTGGGGGGACATTTTTTGGGGGTTTTTTAGCATTATGGTTAGGGTTTAGGGTTAGGTTATTAATAAACGAGTAGGTGTGGGTTTTATAATTTAAAGGTGAGCAAGAGAGATCCCAGTTTCATTTTAATCAGATTTCATTTTAATCTGCAACAATAATTAATTATAGACTAATTATTTTAATTATTTCGATATAAAATTACAGTAAGATAGACGATGATTTATATACCCCAGGGACCACTATATATCCTCGTTATATCTGCAAAACCTTCTCTCAAATTCATAGTACAAACATTCTTACTGTTCGCACTCAAAACATTCAACTCACAAATTATCATGATAATGACTACGAATCCATTCCAATTCCCATGATAATCACCAGCTCAGCTGATAAATCCATAAAATTCACTTCTTTGCTAACTGGTGATATATATAATGTTTGTGATGTTCACAAAGGTGGAGTTCTTGCTATTGATTTTCATCCCATTTATACAACAATAATGTTAAGTGCTTCAATGGACGGTAGCATCATGTTAATCAATGCTTCTACTATGGAAGTTAAACAAATTTTTAAAGATCATAACAAATATGTTGTTCGAGCAAAGTTTTCACCAGATAGAAGCATGTTCTTTACTGCTAGTTATGATTATACTTTAAATATTTATAAGTTCTGCGGTTCCTCAACACCACGTCTTTTTTCTCCGCATATTGTAAATTCGTCAATTCCGACTTCTCTACTAATGCTTACAACTCCTTCAACACTACCTACACCATCCACACCACTTCCTATATACTCTAAAATACATACTATAACCTTTGAATCAAATATTGAATCTCTTTATATTCTTCCAAATTCAAGTTACTTAATCGTAGGAATTCGTGATTCTAATTATTTTCACTACGTTAATTTTCAACATACCAATTCTAAGACCCAAAGTTTCGAAATCACGAAACACAATATGAATGCAAATGGTGATGATCGGGTATCGTTTATAGCAATGGATATTGTCGCTAGTCCCAATAATGGTGGTAAATACTTATTGGTCATGACTGATGATGAAAGTGGTAGAATTATTATGTTTAAAACATTTAATACAAATGATATTAACAAGAATGAAGATATTGCGTCTTTAACATTGATCCAATTAGCAAACTTTTATGACATACCTTCACCAGATTCGTCCCCAATCTCTTCATCTCCAACAATTCCATCGATCGCTATTCGAAAATTTACATACCCGAGATTACTCTGGCATTCATCAGGAAAATATTTTTATGCCTGTGGTATAGATGCCTATCCACGTGTCTACTCAATTGAATCCAAAAGATTAGTTGATAAATTAAAAGGTCATGTTAAAAATAATGGCAATTCAAAAATTAGTAATTCGGAATCTGATAATGATAAATTAAGTGGTCACTCCGATGTTGTGCGTGAAATGTGGTATAATGAAGAAAGAGATTTGTTGATTACTTGTGGTTTTGATAAATGCATGAAAATTTGGGGAAGTGATGAATTATGCAGAGAATTGATGAAAGACTTGAAAGAAGAAGGAGAGAAAAATAGGAATCAAGGGTTTTTTGTGAGAAGGAATACTATTGTTTAATGAATTGTAAATGATTTTGTCGCTTATAAATTCTTGCCCTTATTGTGAATATACCAGAAACATCTTATATATTGATATACAATAATAGCATAAGTGTCCTTTATTTTTTATCAATGTATCAACTTAAATCCAGTCGAAGAACTTGATAAATATTTTTTAAACTCATGAAAAATCAATCTATACGATTATACAATTTAAATAGTGAAGTTACGCGTCATTGCAAGACGCAGCAAAAATTTTTACACGACATTATGGGTTTAATTTGATCAGAATTCGATATAAGTTTAGTAAATTACTATAGCCATTTTTTGTAAATATAATAAAAAAGAATCAAATTATGCACATAATAACATCCGCAGATTCCTAAAAATTTTGCTTGCGAAATTAACTTTCATATAGATTACTACTTATGAATGTGAAGTATTTATTTTCAAACTTAATTACACTATGGCATAAAGGCTAGTAAACTTTACACCAAAATTTCATATTTCATCATTATAAAAAAAACAAATAGCTGGCAAATAGAACAAAAACTCATTAATAATTTGTTTAATAATATAAACTCTATCAAAAATTTAAATTTCTCCGTTTTAATAATATTATCTGGGTCTTTGTTAGACGAATATTCATAAGTTAATGATAATTAAAATAATAAATGATTCTATCAACTAATTGATCGGTGATAAATGATTTTGGCCGGTATTCTAAAAGATTGACAATATTTTTTGTAACAGATTTTTCCAGTAAACGCCGCTCATGATCTGAAGTCCCATCATATATCTTTTTTGATTGGTTTAACTTATAATTTCGACATCTTTCGATGTTCAATCTCCGTTTGTTATCCAAAAGTTGTTTTACATAATTTAAAGTGATTGAGCAGTCGCAAATGTATTCCATTATATCGTTGGGTTTGTGTTGTTTTCTTATATGCATTACAAATGTGTGATATGGTTCGTATTCGATTAAATAACTTTCATTTTTATAAAGTAGACGAATGTTTGTTTTGATGATAGCCTTTCTGATATCTTCCCTGTGTTCAATGGAAAATGATTCGTACATTGAATTGATTATTTTAATTTTCTCAATATCATATTTTGACAAAACATCGATTTTCTTAAACAAATTTTTCAATTCTTCCATGAAAATATTATCTCTTTTACAATTGCACGTGTCATATTTTGCGAAAGGCTGATATACGTTAACTATAATCATTAAAGAGTTTTTTCATGTTGTTATTATTTCTTGGTTGTAATTCGATTACTCTCCGTACATGTTCCCTCTTCATTTTAACAATAATTTTTGTGATTCGAAAATTTTTAATTTTTCAACATTGAACAGAGCTCCTATTTATAATCTTTTGAAATTGAGAGATAATACATGATTTTACAATCCACAAGTTCAGAATAAACATTCGATCAAAAGAACATATTTAGACTCTACTAGGGCAATGATATTTGAAATTCTATTTGTGGAAGTTTTTGTAGGCGCGCGTCATTACATGTTCTGTATAAAGCGACAGTCTTTCTTTAAATCGGGTCGTTGAGAAGATATGTCATAGTAATTATTCGAAAATATATTACTAATACTGATTACGTTAACGCGCATAAGAATTTTTGTTTCACGAAGGTTAACCATTCGNCCGTACATGTTCCCTCTCCATTTTAACAATAATTTTTGTGATTCGAAAATTTTTAATTTTTCAACATTGAACAGAGCTCCTATTTATAATCTTTTAGAATTGAAAGATAATACATGATTTTACAATCCACAAGTTCAGAATAAACATTCGATCAAAAGAACATATATAGACTCTACTAGGGCAATGATATTTGGAATTCTATTTGTGGAAGTTTTTGTAGGCGCGCGTCATTACATATTCTGTATAAAGCGGCGGTCTTTCTTTAAATCGGGCCGTGAGAAGATATGTCATAGTAATTATTCGAAAATATATTACTAATACTGATTATGTTAACGCGCATAAGAATTTTTGTTTCACGAAGGTTAACCATTCGGATCGCATACCTTCATTCGAGATATAACTGAACATTAACAATTAAAAATTAATCTCTTAATAATTATAGACGTGTTTTTCACCAAATATTTCACGCATAGTGATGCGTAAGACCCATTTCTTTGTTTCAACAATGTTCATTGTGATAATAACTTTCACATATTTGCTTAATCTAAGAAAAGCTTCATGAATAGAATTCCATTAATATTTTATTTTAAAATTGCCCTTATTTCGAGAATTATTTATTTCTCCATTACGTTATAAATAAAGAAAATTTAGGTAGCACTTATATGAAAATTACTTTATTCTGAATTTATTTAAAAAATCTATCTACCTGCCTGTACGGTCTCATAGAAATAATTTGTTATTCTTTGTTCGAAATATATATTAAATTTAACAAGGACAAAAAATAATTATTATTCAGACTCACAACAAAGTAACAATTATTTCTAATATCTAAATAGAATTAGCGATCGATGTCATAATTTTATTTTTAGATGCTAGATATAGCTGAACACTTTTGGTTCGTTATTCGCAATTCTAATATTATGATCCTTTGTTTTCGATTTACAATTGTAATAATTGTTATTTAAAATATTTCATTCTTTGATTTGGATTTGAAAATTTAGTCGAAGTTGTACCCCTTCTTTAAATGCGAAATTCTATCATTTATTACGCATTTACTATTTTCCTAACTAAATGAGGAATCTTCCACACTGCTACTGTATATCAGGAAAGTGTTATAGTGCTGAAAAAAGCCATGTTTTACTATCTAACAATTTAAGAATAAACATTCGATCAAAAGACTAGTGATGTATCAATTCCATTTCTTGCTTTAGTAAAATTATTGTGAAAATAAATTTTCACACATATGATTATCTATTTGGAATTCTATTTATAGAAGTTTTTTTTTGTAAGCGCAGTTATTTTAAATACTTTTTGTTTCTTTAAATTGAAACAAAACAAATTCGGACTTGCTTGTTACAATTAGCACATTAATTGTCGAAGCATTGAGGAAGTAATTATTCAATATTACAGATTACGTTGACGCGTAAGAATTTTTCGTATTTTATATTTCGCATAGCATATTTGCAGATCTTGTTTTTATATACTTTATTTTTTATATATTTTGATATACGTGAATATAAAACTATATATATAATATATGATTTATATTATATATATATATTTGTCTTTAAACAAAAATTCATCGAACTGTTAATTCCATAATATAAATTATAGTATTAAATATTAAAATATATACAGTAATTATTGAATTTATTTTATCGATCGAATCGGAACTGTGAATTACAATACATATAGTTCGCACCTCGACGAATCGAGAAAACCTAATTAAGTGGTCAATCCAATCTTAAAAATAAAGTTTTATAAAAAATAATATAAGCTTATGTGTTACATATAAACAATTTAAATACTAATTCATTTTGTCTGGAATTTTATCTCATCACCGAGATGCCGCCGCCAAGAAGAAAATATCTCGGTGGTGATAAACTTGTTAGAACCCCGGGCAATAAATTCAAATGCCCAAATTGCCCAAACAATTTTAATAGTCATACAGAAGATGTTAATCACGTAAAAGAAATACACAAAACAACGTTATTGGGATTAATATTTCGACAAAATTCCAGACGAGCAGAAGACTTGTTGTCTAAAGGAGATTCGTATAAAGTAGAACCGTGCAGAGAACTTGATAGACTTATAAACGTGTTAACGCGCGCCGAAGAAAAATATCTACCCTTAACTGAATATGGATATCCTGTTAAACAGTATTTAATCAAAGTCGTCAGAGAATATTGCAATTGCAGGAAAGTTTTAAGACGTTTACCCAACGTCAACTTAGTTTAACCCAAACTATTCTGAATAAAAAAGTCTTAGCAGAAAGAGAAAAAGTAGCAACTACAATTAAGAAGTAATAATTTTTATTGAAATGATTTTTGCTTGAAGAGTTTATTTGTTGACAATCTTTTTTTAGTTTACACAAAGAGGTTGCAAATCTTAAAAACGAGCTTATTGAAAATAATAAACGAATCACATCATTAAATGAAAGTCATAAAAAATTACTCAATACATATGAAAGTTTACTGAAGAATCATGCTATTCTTAAAGAAGATCACGTTGCATTGTTAGACAATAATAGTGATTATTATGTAGAACGTTGTTGTTTATTAGAGCAAGAAAATTGGGTATTGGCCAAACGGGTAAGCTTTTTAATAAATAAATATACTGTTCATATTAAATATACATATCATATACTATATTTTTTATATTAAAATTGTAGAATTTAGAATTATTTGAAGAAGTCGAAGAATTACGCAAAGAAATCGAAAAATTAAAGAAAAGAAATGAATCGCTTTTTTGTATAATTGTTATAGATGATTAATAGTTTTGGGGGGTTTTTTTTAAATAAAATACCATTAGTTGCTTACTCCAATGTCATTTATCGGATACAATTCTCAAATATATGGTTTACATCCCTAAAAAGAATTGAACAATGGAACTGGTGGAAGTATATTTTGTTTATTTTTGTTTAATTCATTTATTCAGATATTCATTTTTTGTATTTCATTAATGTTAAAAGAATCGAGGCGAGTGATTAAGGTAAAGAAAGCACATTTTAGCTTTTCGGAGTTATTGCAGTGAAGAAAGGCTCAGCTGAGATTTTATGTGAAATAGAAGTTTATACGGGTTTTCCAAAGTTAAGTAGGTACTACTAGAAGTGTAATTACACTTCTAGTAAACAATGAAGATGAAGGAAACCCAATTTTTACGCAAAAGAAGTTTTATTACCATCACTCCTACGTATTGTTCAAGATTTAAGAATATTATTATTTTAAAATATTTTAAACCTCTATAATGATATATGAAATTACGCTGATTAAAATACTTAATCTGAGAGGTTTATGTAAAGTAAAACCATATTTAAGAAATTATAATTTTGTTTCAACTTATTTTATTTTGTTTTTAAACGAAAGGCGTATATATTCTGCCTCAAATAAGTAATATCTTTCAACTTTGTTCAACTGCACTGCTATATATTTTCATTAAATTCAATCTCGTAAAAAACGACGAGTATCATATTTATATAATAAAAAATATATTGAATAAATTATTTTATCTTTTTATATAGTATAACTTATATTAAATGAGAAAAGCTATTTCTAACATAGACTCTATACACATTTATCTTGTTTGCATGAGAAATTATTGAACAGAAAACTCTTAAATTGACATCTTCCGTTATCTTTTTTCTTTATCTTTTTTACTTACTGTACAGCAAGAAAGATCATTCTCAGAATACTAGGTAATATTTTTTTCAGAGAAACACGCATAGAATTTAATTAGAAAAGCGGATCATAGAATCTTTTCGCAGAATATTTAGTTTATTAATCTCATGATTTTAACCTTATTAATGATGAGGATTTATCTAGACTAGATTTACGGTTATAATGAGTTTCTACACGCTTTGACTATTAGAGTAATATATTTTAGTTTACATCATACAATGACGTGTTTTAATGCTATTTTCTACTAAGCGAATATCTGAAATAGAGTATCTTTATATTAATTTGGTAATATTCAAATAAGAAAAATAAATTATTTTAGTTGTTTAATATAATTCATTAAATCTGCCAATTTTTTTTTTTTTAAAAAAATTCGGCAATAATTAATTAAATATAATTTAATTAGGCCCTAAATTTATACTAATTCAGCCCACCAAATTCACACTATAGTTCAGCCCAAAATTATGCTTTAATTCTGTAATTTGTTGTGAAATATAAGATTTTTTTTAGAATTATGGAATGTTAGAGAGTATTTATCTCATATATTTTATTCTTTGAATTCCTTAAATGGTAGTGAAGTAGATTTTACAATAATTCATCAAAATCAACTATTATATAAAAACATTTACTTCACCTAGTAGTATCCTCCAAAAAACATCTTGCATATTAAATTTCAAAAATTCGGGATTGTTAAATATTTGTAGGATTTACTAGTAAATTTTTACCTTATTAAAATTGGTTTCATCTTTTATCAGAGTATAAGATTAATATTTTTAATCAGAGTTTATTCTAAATAAATTTTGGAAACTAAATAATTCACAAAGATATGACTCATTGACCTTATATGAGAATTAAGCAAATTCTGCTTCAAAATTTTGAAGGTAGTCAGAAGTGCGCCTTCTCAAGGGTTCTGAATCTCTTTGTTTTAGAATTATTAAACCTGCCAATTAAGAGAAATATTTTAATTAAAATCTTACTCAATATTCAAAGATATGGCCCATTGACCTTATGTAAGAATTAAACAAATCAGCTTCAAAATTTGAAGGTTTTCAGAAGTGCGCTTTCTCAAGGGTTAGTTTTAATCGCATAACTCGAGTGGATTATTCTTTACATTTAAATTTCAACTTTACGCATTTTTTTGTATTAACTCTTATGAAATAGCATTAAATTTGTGATCTAAAGTCAAACAAACCGTAATTATTCTTTTTAATTCTTCTACTCGTAGACGTTAAGATAAAAGATTGCGGATCTGTCAGAAGTAGCAAAACTTTTGCTACTGTAATGCAAATTATGTTAACGTGTATAAAAAACACTTTTATTTTTTTATGCTTATCATTATAATAACTCATTCAAACATAAGATCATGTTCGTGTCTATTTATTGGAGATCTTATTGGTTTCGAGATTTGATTGGTGCACCTGCGGGCATATCAACCCGCAAATTTAAAATCATAATTGTAGTAGTAAAAGGATCCGCAGTTCCATAATAACCAGCCAATAATATAGCAAGATCAGGTGTAACATTAAATTTCATGTATTTTTCAGTAAGTCAGTGAAAAATTGTCTTTAGCGTTAGTGCTTTTAGTGTTCTAACAAAAAAAATCCCTTGCTTTAATCTTTCATATTGTTTTAATTACACCTGATCCTATGATATGATTGGCCAAAATAATATCACAGAACTGCAAGTACATATCAGATATAAATACACGAATATACGACTGTACGAAATTGGTTACTTTTTTAAAAAAAGGCATGGTTCTTGAAGATTACAAAAAGAAATATCCACTTACAAACGAATTTTTTAAACAAATTGCACTTTTAAAAAATTTGTGTCCAGGATTTCTCATAAAACTCCAGTTTAATAAAGATGATACTGTTACTTTAACGAGAGATGTGACAGATCTTGTTCAAAGGGCACTTAGAAAACAAAAAATAGTCTCATTATAGAAGAAACACATAATATTAATGATTTTCAGGTAAAATATTGATAAACTAAAATAATTGTTATTAAATAATATTATTTAACACGCTCAAATTTGATTATTAGTGCAATAATGAATATTTAAAAATTGAAGAGTTAAAAGAAAAACCAATGGTATAAAATTTTTAAAAAATATATTTTTTTGAATACAATACTTAACACTTTAATAAATTTAGAAAACTCAACCCGAACTTGAAAAACTAAATAAAATAAGTGAAAATCTTCCAATTCTTGACATTCAAACAAGTTCAAATGCCAATGAATCAGGACCTTCATCAACAGTATATATCAATAATATAAATTTATATTAGGGCAGTGTCATTAATCACCTGATTATTTTTTATCAGAGGTCTACCCCCTTCCTCTTTTTTAATATATAAATAGTCAGGTTCTTATATATAATTTCAACTTTTTTTACCCCCCTCCCCCCCTAAAAAATCACCTGATTTTTGTTACTCCCCTTATTAAAACCCCTCTGATACATTTATTTACTTAATGCTGGAGAATTATTTCATAGAAAGATCCATTATTTTTTAACTTACAAAAATTAATGTCCCTATAATTCAAACAGCAAGCTGAATCAGACAGTTCAGTATTAGGTAATATCCTAAGTGAGATGGAAGGTGAAAATCATGAAGAAACCTGGCAAAATATAAATAATCACCTTGAAAAAATTTTTGGCTATAATGAAATACTATCCATTCCTGAGGAAGATATAAAAAATAAATATTTAGGATAGATCAAATCATTACAAAATTGGGAATATGCCTATTTATATCCTATAAAACTTTGGAAAGAAAAGGTTGAGAATACATTTGGTAATTACTGTATTAATAATTTACAATATTATGATTTGAGTGCGTGAGAGTGAAAATCTGGAAGCAAAATAATCAGGTTTTCACTTTCACACACTCATTTGGTAAATTAAAACAATTCACTAATATAATTTTAATCAGGCCCTTTTGAGAAAAAGAGAAAAATGGGTGTATCCCTTGAGGAGACAACAATTAAAAGAAAAAAATTCAAAAAACAAATTTCTAAAAAAAGGCTATCAAATTATGATCATAGACAAGAAGAACAAGAGGATAGACAGGTGGAAGAACAAATAGAAGAGCAAGAGAGCAACAATTCCTCACTTAATGCAATGCAAAATGTGATAGGTAAAGATTGTTTGAATCTATTTTATGGAAGGTTAAGATTAATTTTTTTATTATTTTTACAATAGATATAAATTGGAAGAAAATTGCTAATTTGGTTCTTAATGCTAAACCTGATAAAGGTTCACTGCAAGTCAATATTGTAAACAATAGTATCCATTTTAATCTGAACCATGGCAACTTACAATTAGTCTCTGGTAGAAAATCTAACATTAATTTTGGAAGTAAATTAGCTTCTGTACAAGAAGGTTTAGAAAAATGGAATGAAGTTGAAATAATTTTTGAAAATGCGCAAGCAGAGATGGATCTTTATAGACTTCACCATTTCTTAAATCTTTATGATGCATATGTGGTTCTTTTTAAATTTGCAATAGAAGAACGAACAGTCGATCTTAATATGAAGATATCACAAAAAAAAAAGAACCAAATTCCTCTCGGTGTCAACGCTCATTTCAGATTTATTCGCGGATGGGTTGGATATCAAATGAGATTATTTCGTAACATTAAAGATGATAGATATGAAAGAAGAATATGGACAGCACTCTGTCGCATTCGATTTATAATCACCAATGGAATAGCAACAGAAAAAGCTCTTGCAATTTCGGGAGCATCGCCAAATTTTTTCCAAATGTTGCCCGATGAGCTTTTCAATAAATTTATTAAAAAAATTTCAGAAGGAAAATATTCAAATTTTGAATTACCAAACTCAGTCAAAGATGCTATTGGCCAAAGTATGACTTTAAAATTTAAAATTTAATTCTCAATATTGAGAGAATTTTATATTAACACTTTTATAATATTTAGTTGGACATGAACTTATTGAACAAACTTGAAAAGCACGAAAAATTCTTTAATGAAGAATTTTGTAAACTTGTGGTGAATTAAACAATAAATTTGAAACTTCCAAAAAGAAAAAAACTTTTTTAATGCTTTTTGTTGTATTAGTTTTTTTTTGTATTTTTTTTTAATGGCAACTGGAGGATAAATTTATTAACGATTGAATAATTTTCTTAGAATTTATTTACGTGTAATAGTCAGTGTATAATTTTATTTATTTCCCGAATTATTAGGCTAAAAATTTCCTCGGTTACAGGATGTTTTTATTATTCTACTGTAGTTTTTGTGATGGACAGCGATATGTATTATCAATGCATCAAAAATGACACTTTGAGTCCTCTGCTGCGCTCCAAGCAATAAAATTAAAAAAGAGCATATAAAATTGTATATAGTAATACAGTAATAATTACTGTATGTATAATATATACTAAATTATTATGACTGAATATTATATTATGACCTGAACATTTTTATGCTATCGAAGAGAACTTTAATACTTTTGACCTGATATTTCAGTTATATCGGAATACAATTTGCGTACTTAAAATATTTTCCTATTCCTTTTACAGTACATCCGCATGCATATAAGTGTGTAACAAACATAATTAATATGGATGGCATTTTTTTTAAATGCATTCATCTTATTCTTATTAACGTTAACGGCTTTGTTAAACATATTAAGTTTCAGGTGAAGTTGCCGTTCTATCAATACAATCGCTAGCATTATAATATTATTTAATATATATAATACTGAAAAACCAGTCATGACTCCAATAACATGGAATGTTAATGATAAATCCGCTCTTTTAAATGTGGATTCAAATGGACTTGGAGTAAAATACATGAGTGAGAACACACATTACTATGGGTTATTAAAAACGTCAAGGCTATATTACATAACTTATTACCTTGCTAAATTTTCTTCAAAATAAAAAAGGTCATGCGAAAATAGTGATGCTATAATTCGTACAAATAATCTGATTCTGTTACAATGCAAATTGTTTTATTTTGAAGTCGATATTATAAATAACGAAAAAAATGGGTAAGATGTAAAACATCTGGCGACTTTAAATATGACACCTTTCCCTATATAACAATTTCTTATAATTCTTTAAGAGTTATTTCAATTGGATTTTGCATAAAATCAGCTGAACTAGATAAGTTACCAGGTAATTACAGGCTCAATTTTTTTTATTAGCAATAATTTATTCAACAATATTCTTATAGGGTGTGGTAAGAACTCGTGGGGATATCATAACAATGATGGAGGTTTTTTCGATTGTTCTGAGATTGAAGAGCCATATGGACCTACATTTAAAGCCGGTGATACAATTGGATGTTGGTTAAACTTTAGAAATAACACTGTATTATATACTAAAAATGGCGCAAATCTAGGTAATTATTATTATTTAATGCCTAAATTTATTTGAATAATAACAATTAATGGTTTACTCCATTTTTTAAGGAATTGCATTTCGAGACTTAAAAGATAAAAAAGATTTAGAGAAAGAACCCTATTTTCCCTGCATTGGAATAAGGTCAAAATGCGGACCTATATCTATAAAAGCGAATTTTGGAAACAAAAAGTTTAAATATACAGGTATATATATTTTTATCGAACGCTGAATATTAAATATCTAATTTTTTTGAAATTTATTTTAATATTTACTTTCATGAATAGCAATAACTGATAATGATATATTTTTTTTTTACCTTAATATATAAGGTGCGCTTATGGTGCTTTATTTAGTATGTTTATATGTAGTACATTATATATTATATATTATTTATACATTTGGGTCTACCTAACTAGTCTATCCCTTTCTCCACAGTCCGCTTCATTCCGACTGAATCCAGCAGGCCGACCACGTCCGGTGTCCCGTACCTTTTCAGATCATAGGCAACTTTAAGGGACTACAAATCCCGCCAGATCGCTATATAGGCCGGCCTTTTATCATCTGCCCCGGGAACCACTTCTCATTTCGGTTGGTCTAGGTTCATCAGGCTTTCCCTTTTTTGGTTCTTTAAGCGGGCTCCCTCAATGTTTATGTCATTTCTTGATGGATTCGCCTTTTCTGGTCGTTTCCGGCCATGTGGCTATGCCGGTCACTGCTTTCTTTTGTATGTATCCATTCTTGAACATAAATGGAATTTCTCTTATAGATCTTTTTCCAAACTGGTCCTGGCAGAGTTTTTCGCTGCCCGTTGGACTTGAACTCGCGACCTTGTGTTTGTGACCCTGGAGCGCTAACCACTGCACTATCAACCCGAGGATAATGATATTGATGATAATCAATTGAAAGAAAAGTGGATTAAAGCTTTTGAACAATGTGATAATGAAGATAAAGACATGATGATTGAAAATATTATAAACCCATTATCAGAAACTAACCAAAATAATACGCTTGCGTTAAGATATTGTGCAAAGGCTTATTTTATTATGGGAAAATATGATGAAGCGCGTAAACTTTTAACTAAGTTGTTAGAAAATGAACCAAATGATGCATTCGCATTAAGATATCGTGGAGAAACTTACCTTATATTGAGCAAATATGAGGAATCAAATGCGGACTTAAAAAAATTATTAGAAATAAACAAAGATAATAAATGGGCATTGCAAGCCAGTAATGAAATTAACAGGCGGTAATTATTGTTGTAGAACTTATCTATAAAAATGATCAAATAATAAATTTACAACAAAATATAAATCTCTAATAATTAATTAATCTTACTCTATTCTTCTATCTGTTATCTGTTATTCTCTTTGCTACGTGTTAAATCAACAGGGCGTAAGTGTAGAATTTAATAATACATAATTTATTTACAACAAAATATAAATCTCTAATAATTAATTAATCTTACTCTATTCTTCTATCTGTTATCTGTTATTCTCTTTGCTACGTGTTAAATCAACAGGGCGTAAGTGTAGAATTTAATAATACATAATTTATTTACAACAAAATATAAATCTCTAATAATTAATTAATCTTACTCTATTCTTCTATCTGTTATCTGTTATTCTCTTTGCTACGTGTTAAATCAACAGGGCGTAAGTGTAGAATTTAATAATACATAATTTATTTACAACAAAATATAAATCTCTAATAATTAATTAATCTTACTCTATTCTTCTATCTGTTATCTGTTATTCTCTTTGCTACGTGTTAAATCAACAGGGCGTAAGTGTAGAATTTAATAATACATAATTTATTTACAACAAAATATAAATCTCTAATAATTAATTAATCTTACTCTATTCTTCTATCTGTTATCTGTTATTCTCTTTGCTACGTGTTAAATCAACAGGGCGTAAGTGTAGAATTTAATAATACATAATTTATTTACAACAAAATATAAATCTCTAATAATTAATTAATCTTACTCTATTCTTCTATCTGTTATCTGTTATTCTCTTTGCTACGTGTTAAATCAACAGGGCGTAAGTGTAGAATTTAATAATACATAATTTATTTACAACAAAATATAAATCTCTAATAATTAATTAATCTTACTCTATTCTTCTATCTGTTATCTGTTATTCTCTTTGCTACGTGTTAAATCAACAGGGCGTAAGTGTAGAATTTAATAATACATAATTTATTTACAACAAAATATAAATCTCTAATAATTAATTAATCTTACTCTATTCTTCTATCTGTTATCTGTTATTCTCTTTGCTACGTGTTAAATCAACAGGGCGTAAGTGTAGAATTTAATAATACATAATTTATTTACAACAAAATATAAATCTCTAATAATTAATTAATCTTACTCTATTCTTCTATCTGTTATCTGTTATTCTCTTTGCTACGTGTTAAATCAACAGGGCGTAAGTGTAGAATTTAATAATACATAATTTATTTACAACAAAATATAAATCTCTAATAATTAATTAATCTTACTCTATTCTTCTATCTGTTATCTTTATCTACATATTAAACTAATAGACGGTAAGTGTAGAATTTAATAATACATAATTTATTTTGCAAAATATTAAATAGTAAAAAATTAATTCTTTTATAGACAATCTCATTTTGGAAGATGCAAAAATTGTCAGCAGTATAATACGTTTTATTGCTGGTGTCAGATATGTGATCCTAAAATAACCATTCAGGAATTGTCAAATATAAGTGGAAATGAAGAAGTTGATGGTTGTATTAGGGGATTTCAGCGCGAAGCTAAAATGTATGATGAAGTGATTGAATGGATCCCATTTAATAGACTAAAAGAAGTTAAGTACATTGCTAAAGGAGGCTTTGGATCAATATTTTCAGCAGTTTGGTTGGATGGCATACGTGTAACAGAATATAATTATAATAAGTTTGAATACATAAGAACACGCAAAAAATCATCTAAGGTTGCGCTTAAAACATTGCCCAATTCTCAAAAACTTTCTGAATGCTTAAAAGAAGTAAGTTTAATTCGTTTTTCATCATAAACACAGGCAATTAACAAAGCAAACAAATATATTAATGTAATTTATTTAATAAGTTTAATAATCATATGCAATGTAGATTAATGGGAAGCGTATTAGAGATATATGGATTAACTAAAAGTACATTTGTTGAACTAAAGAAATATGATCCAAATAAATGCAAGTTAACTGAAAATACAGCTGATGATAGAACTGATGTGTATCTGATGGTACTTCAATATGCTGATAATGGAAGCCTTGATAAGTTTTTAAAAAATAAATTTAAAGAACTTACATGAAAACATAAATTATCACAACTTATCGATATATCAAATGATTTATTAAAAATTCACAAAGCAGGATATACTCATAGTGATTTTCATAGCGGAAATATTTTGCAAAATAAAATTGGCGGATCTATATCATCTTATATTGCAGATCTTGGATTATCTAAAAAAATTGGAGAACATCAAGGTGAAGAAATTTATGGAGTTATGCCTTATGTTGCACCTGAAGTTTTGCAAGGTGGAAAATTTACACCAGCAGCTGATATTTATGGGCTAGGCGTTATTATGGCAGAAATGTCCTCTGGACAGAGACCTTTTGATGGTCATAAATTCAATACGAAATTAGCAGTGGATATTATTAAAGGTCTGCGACCAAAATTTGGTGATGGAACTCCAAAATGTTACATTAAGTTAGCTGAAAGATGTATGGACGCAGATCCACAGAAGAGGCCTACTGCAAATGAAATTTTCTTAAAGCTTTATCATCTTTGGAGTTATATTTATAGTAGCTATAAATCTGATAAACTATTTATAAAAAAGAAATTCTTGGATGCCGATGAAATCGTCAAAACTTTACCAGATATCATACGAAAACATCCAGATTCAATGTATACAAGTAAAATTATTAGTACAAAACAAATAACGACTTTCTTATAAATAAAGGTATTTAGGATTATTTATATTTATTCTTTAACTGTCTTTATAAATTATATTAATTGACTTGTTTTTAGAATGTCCATCAATTGATATTCCTGATGGTGAGTACTTTATTTAGTATATTTAAAATTAAACAACAATTTTATTACTTATGATATTATTATAATTTTTAGATGGCCTGTTTTGATAAAATGAATGTTTTGATTATATAAAATATTAATTAAGTATATCGTCAATATTTAGAGGCTCAAAAAAAATTTAGAGCAGAAGAAGTCAAATATCAACTTGTTTTATTAAAACTACTTCAAGTTGTTTCTGATTCTTCGGATTATGAAAATATTTTTTTAACATATGATAAAATTAAAAATGAAGACAATGATGATTTCAGACATTAAATCAAACTTAAAATGAGATTACACTTGCTCGCTGGTGCTGGTTGTAGAAAAAATATTGCCGAAGGGTGTAAACTCAATAATTTTTTAGATCATCGACGTAAGCTTCTATTGTGTATATATATATATATATATTCAGAATTTCAATAATATAGACAAAAACTTTACAATGTCGTCTCTATATGAAGAAATTGAACATGCAATTAATATTTTTACAAAACCTGAAGAACTTAGTGAACTTGAATCCAAGACTTTTCTAACTTTAAAAAGTTTAATTACTCCCTATATCAGCAAAAAAAGAATGTTCAATCCACCAAGAGCACAAAATATGTTTATGATTTTTCGAAAAGATTTGACTGCTTATTTGAATTCTATAAGTCGAAATCAAGGCACAATAACCATTTCGAGATTAGCTAGTGATTTATGGAATGGTCAACATAATATCAAGTTATGGAATAACATTAACGTTGAAAAAATAAAAGAAATTTATTACAAAGTGCAAAAATGGTCCATAATAGATTGTTTCCAAAGTACAAATATCGTCCTAAAAAAAAACTTTTATCAAATAAACCTTTGGTGGATTATATACGTGTTATTCAAGAACCTTATTTAATTCATAAATTTGATATAAATAGACCTTGGGTAGATTATAATTATGTTCCTCAACAACCTTATTTAATTCAAGGGCCCTATATTCAGCAACTTGATATAAATTTAAAAAACATTATGAATCAGGAAATTAATAATCATTCTTTGAAATCCTTGAAATCTTTTTAATATAAAAATATACGAATGTTTGTTGTCTTATTCGATTCATGATTTTGAATACAAGTGAATAATTAACTTTAAAACTATTCAATAGGTTTTTAATTGACGTGTCGTGTTCGTTCTTAGCATTTAATGTAAATAAAATTGATTTCAGTGTTAATAAATAAATTGCGTATTTTGAAATTAAATGAATCGTATTACCAAACCTAATACGCGTGATTACTGCGTGAATTTCTTCAAAAGACCCAAGAGTCCGAATAAAAGTAGGCTTTATGCAGAAGTTTATTTCTCGCAATAGGATTTTAATGAGTTGAAATGTTTTTTATAGGTTTTCTTGATTTTCAGCCTACGAATTCAAATTTTATAAAGGTTTTTAACGTATAAATAAACTTGGTGTTTTTTAACACATGAAAAGTTAATTGCAAAGTATAAATGCCACACAAGCGGTAAGGAAATAATATTAAACAAAATATACGTAGTATTTGAGGCTCACTAAGAACAAACTGGTATATTACGCGTGTATACATTCAGTGTTGATATTGTGATTTATTTTTTTTACTTTAAAATTTTGTGGTACGCACTAATTGTGCGCATATAATTGTAATTAACGCAACTAGGTTACTAAATTTAGGCTGATTAAATTATAAATTTCGGTATTAATTTGAGCAAATAGCTAATGTATAAATTTGGCCGTATTAGAAACGAATTAGGGCCGAATCAGAGTATAAATTTGGGCTGAATTAGAATAAAATTTTGGGCAGATTTAGAGTGTTAAATGTGGGTCAAATTAGAGTATAATAATAGGGTTGGGCATTACATAAATTACAATTTACGTTACAAAAATTGCATTGAAATTTATATTAATAGTGTATTGTCACATGATTTTTGTTTGTCACATGATTTTTGTATATTATATGTTTATGTTTATTTGCAAAATGCAAGAAGCACATCTAGGGTTGGGGCACAGTGTTCCAGGGCATGCCTTAGGGGCATGCCCCTCTGGGCATGCCTAGAGGCATGCCTTTTTCAAAAAATTTGCATATGTAAAAATATTGTCGTACAAAAAATTTTGGGGCATGCCTAGGGATACCGAAGATCTGCGATAGCATAATATGCGCATAATTCAGATTTTACCGCAGAAGCATATGCGACAGCTATATTCGCATATCAAGATGAATTTCGCATAATTAATAAAGCATAATCTGCGCATAAAATGGCCGGAATTAAAGATCGAGTAATATCGGGTTTATCAATTTCCCACCAGTTCCTATTGGACGCAGCATTTGATTGTATGAAACATAAATTTCATAAATTATCAGATTTGAAATTTCAAATAACGGTAGAATGTTAAGTAATAAAACATATCGTTAAAGTAGTATAAAAAATTTAATAAGAAACATATATTAGGACACAAAGTTAATTTTTCGTTTTGCATAACATGGTGTTCCAAAATTTCAGTTGGCTGGTCGGATTTTTTTTTTTTTTAATCTACTGTAAATTAGTATGCTCATGTTCACACCCAGAAAATTTTAGATTTTTTTTTTCGGTTCTATCGGGTAAAAAAGGCCACCATCGGGTGACACCGGAGAAAAAATTCAATAGCAAAAATGAAATAATTGGCATGATTGAAATTTTAAAAAAAGGTCGGCGGGTTATGCAAAACGAAAAATTAACTTTGCGTGGCCTTATACTAAAATTTTGCAGGGAATTTTTTTTGTTTGGCGCAAAAGACAGTTTTGTAAACACGACTTTTTTCGTAATTTTATATTATACAGATTTCGTGGTTTTATTGGTAAGTTACTGATGGGGTTCAGTACTTACAATAACGATAACGAATAGATTTTGCATATTTCTATCTGATCCGCATAATCAGTAGTATAATTTAAAAAAATTTATCGCATAATTCGCATAATTCGAAGTGTAAAGCAGGCAGAATTTGGGGTTTGTCGCAGCAGAAAATTAGGATCCCTAGGCATGCCTATAGGGCATGCCCTTAAATCAAAAAAATCAGAGGCATGGAACACATCACATGATCAGAATTTAATGACGTCATTTATTTAAGTTTACAAGATGTTGAAAATTACTTCAATAAATTTATCATTGAAATTAAAAAATCAAAAAATTCTACATATGAAGATATAAAACTGTTAAGGTTTTTAGAATTTTGTAAAGAAAAGGTAGCTCTCAATGTTAATGACCGAAAATATTTACATAAAAAATATTTGGAATGTTTAGATGCTATGATTAACGGTATATCTGATTTTAAAATTTTTTATGTTTATTATTCTTTTTAATCCTATTGATCCTGAGTTTCGCTGAATACATTTTCTGATAGAACAAATTAAGTGAAAAAATAAAAAATTTCCAAAGGATAAACTTCAATTAATTAGAAACAATATGCTGGTAAGCAGTAGTGAAGAATCAAAATTATGCAAGTGTACAACTATCAAAAACATGAGACTACTAAATTAGTTTCTTGTTAAGACTGTCTTGTTACGAGTTTAGCCTTAATATATCTTTATAGGGCCAAAAACTACTAAATTAGTTTGTGTCAAAAATTATCTGGTTACATATATATGACCTTAGCAATTTTTGACTGGTTCCTGTTTTATTGCAGTTTGGATGTATTAAGTCTTTAAGGGATCAGGAGACTACTAAACTAGTTTCGCATCAAAGATTATCTGGTTACAAAAATAATATTAGTAATTTTTGACTGATTTCTACTTAACGAATATTTGTTCACTAGTATATAGTTTTGGTTCTTATAATTTTATATTTAATTTTAATTCAATACTAATGCTTATATTTTTTATAGAATACTTTTACAAGTTACGTAGTAATGAATTTTTGGACAAATATTGCGTATTTGAATGAAAAAGATGAAAATTGTAAGATCATTTATTCTATTTAATATGATTAAAAAGATTCGATTAAAAAAAAAAACTTTATAAAACCAAGTTTATTTATAGTGTCAGAGAGCAATGTTAATAAGATAACTATTATACAAAAGATTCTGAACAGTTGCAGAGACATCAATGAAATAAATAACATTTTGAAATTTATCCATAACATTGGAGTAGAACAAATTAAGGAAATCAAAAATGAAATTCAGCAAAAACAAAAAATCGAGACACTTGAATACTATTTAAAGCTAAAGGTAAATTAAATATTAATTAATCAATTTTCAAGTCATTTAATTCAACTAATATATATTTTTCTAAAAATTAGAATGGCAATCCCAAGTGGTTTATTAATAAGTTAAATGAACTTTTTAAATATCGTGAACAAATTCTTAGATATTCTTTATTAAATCTGTTCTGGTGTTATATTGTTGATTTTGGAAAAGCAGAATCTGTTTGGAATAAAATCATTACTAGATCGATTGAAAACCAAGTGCTTTCAACTAGATCTAAATCAAATAGATGATATTATAAGCACCGTAGATCAAGCATACAATGATTATAATCTTAGTAATGAACCACCTTCCATTGAGATTAAATCCCTCATCAATCAACAAAAAAGTTGGGCTGAATCTATTCTTATACGTTGGCAAGTATTCAATGTTTTTTTAACACTTTTATGATAATATTAATAAAAACTTAGATAATTTTTTTAGGATAAGACTGTGGATTAATCCATTTCATAATATGTATGAATCTGATTTAGTTCTAAATTATATATTTATCCCTTTGGAGATTGTTCTGAACAAGTTCTTATTTGGCAAATTTTATTTACAAAATTCCTTTATTATAAAAACATAATAGACAATAAGTATTGTTTAAAATTTTTTCCAGCCGGTCACTTCTGCTAACCAATGAAAAGAACGATATGTACATGTACGCTAAAATTTTCAGGTATCATATTATAAATGGCACATCACTAGATACAATTGCATCCAAAGAATTTTTTTGCCCCACTGAGGGTGAGTCAATAGAAATAAAGCAAATTATTTTTGTAATATTATAAATTAATTCTATAAGTTTATTTAAAAATTTTTTATCAATAAAATTTTATTATAAAAAATTTTGCTCGATTTCTATTAATCTACAAATAGATGGTAATTGCAATCTATAACAAATAAATAGAATTATCATTACTCAAATAATTAAATAAATGTACTTTGTCAAAAGAAATTGACATTATTAAAAAAAATTAATGCTTCAACCGATGAATGATATGCAAATTTATTTAAATTGATGAATTAAAATTCGATTTAATTACCGGTATCCATTGAATTTCTGTTAAATAATGAATATATACTTGCATTTGACACCCAAACAAGATATATAGTTTATATTGCGTGGTAGAAATTGTTTTAACAAAATTATTATAATTTTTTCAAAACTTTTATAGTTCAGATGTTTGTTTTGAATTAATTATCTTTGAATTTATTGGTATTGTTGTGTCCCACTAATTTTCAAAGCACGTTTTTCCTTTGTGGACAAATTCATGTTTGATAGCGATAGGAAAAAAGGATTTACAGACTTTAATTAATATTCAATATTTGAAAACCAAACAATTTAGGAATTAGGCTCAACTTTTCACGTTGAACTCAACCTTTTTAGTAACAGTGCAGATCGATATTGGATAAACTAAAAACTTTAATTTATAATACTGTAGAAACTCGAGCAGTTCCTATTGATAATGGTGGTTCTTAAAGGTCGTGAAATCCAATTTGTGTCTTTTATTTTCTCGCAATATTCACATTGTTCCTCACGATTTTACCTGCTACATATTACTTGATTTCATTTTCAGAACGGCAGAGAATGTAAAATAGGTTTTAAAAATAGTAAGCTGGAGGTTCCTCAAAAATTCTTCCGGGTGTAATTATTAAAACTCCGAGTATAGTAGTTTTTAAGGTTAGGGATGTCAAATACTGTAATTTACGTAATTTTGCGTTAAGTTTCGTAATAGATCGAAATTTTTGGTTATCAATATGTATAACATATGAGAATAACAAGGTAACAAAAAATAGTAATCTCGCTACAACAAATTTCTAATTCATCTGAAACTTATTAAAGCAGCGCGCATCTAATTTATCTTTTTTTTGTTTTTGTATTTTGTTAATTAAAAAAAAATTTGGGTTGTGTTACATAAATTGAACAAAATAGGTATTAAAGTTGGCCAAATCATATGACAATTTCTACCAGCATTAACATCAACTTGACCCAGCCTCAATGGCTAAACAAATACCCAATTAAAACCAAATCATAGCGTAGTATAAAATTTAGGCCAAAAATTATTATTTTGAGTTTATACGAATAACACTTACATACCTTACGAAAGTGTCATGTCATTTACGTTTATCGGCAAAATTATGTTTTACCAGAGTTACGAATTTATTCAACCAAAATTATGTTTAATTATCAAAGTAAAAGCCTAGAATCCTGATCTCGCAAAGAGAAGATTTTTAAGTTTATCTATATAAAGGACTGTACTTGAATTTAGCAAATAATTAGGATAGAATTAATTCGTAACTCTGGAAAACATCACTCGTTATTCTCTTTAAATTTGACTTTTGAACATTTCTGAGTTACTGCTTATATCTTTTTTTTAGCATAAGGCTTTATCGTATGTTTATAATCACAAAATCAATTATCAGTGAATAAGTAAATTTAATAATTCAACTGTAAATAATATTTTTCTGATAACAATTAATCAAAGAAATAATTGCTAATATACACTTACTCATCTCACAATGTAAATTCTTCGAATTTAAGAGTGAAATTAATGTTTAGTTGCAATTTCATAAACTAGTGTTGTTAAGGGATCTTAAAGATAATACAAACATAAATATATATTTTATATAATATCTATTGTTTTCAGATTTTGGATCACAATTAATCATCAAAGTAAATAGTATTGTTGCACAATAACTCATTCGCAATATTAATTCTTCGAATTTAAAAATAGTTAATACTAATTGTGACTATAAAAAAAGGGCAATTGTGTTTATGTTTAATTAAAAATTTTAATTTGTATAAATTTAAAAAAAATACTGATTTTTTTTAAATTTAATGTTGTGAAATGAGATTGAAATAAAATTTTCTCCATCGCCAATAAAGTTCAATAGACTGCAAATGGTGCTTTGAATGAAACCAATAGATACTTGTTTGTTGTGCTCCATTTACGTCAGTCCAATACGGAATACTCTATTAGATTAATTAAAGCTATAAATACTGTCACAAGTTCTGTATGGTGTTCAAATATCCAAGTATTACGCGTTTTAAGAATTGATAAACACTTTTCTACTAGTTGTTCGAATGATTCCTTTATGATAATATTCCCAATATTGACACTACTGTGTTACCATTTGCAATAAATCACAAAAATATTTGAAATAAAGAATAAAAGAAGAAACTCTTTCTTGCTTACAAGAATTTATATGCTTATTTATAATGAGTAAATACATAAGGGTTCCAATTATAATTGATATTCTTTGTTTCAAGAATTTATGGAAAATCTATACTCTATAATTTTCAATATTAATGAATTGCAATAATAACTAAGATATTTCTTTTAGTTGTATCCATTTAAGATATTCTGCTATTTCAAATTAGGTTAACGCGTTAAAAACCTTTTTTTCATGCCCATCATTATAATAAACAATTTATAAGACCTGTTCGCGTGTCAATATATTTTTAAAGATGAATGTTTAAATTACGATTATAAAATATCACTATTTATTATTATTTGGAATTAATACATACAATAAAATAACCATTCCCACCTGATGTGCTGGGAATATTTTTGATTCAGAGTTTTTTTTCTTTTTGAGTTAAGTAATCAATCTTATATAAGGCATGTATCCATGGGAGGGTGGGACATGATTGCAAATTGAATGTTTGGCATTTCAGTTAGACATTGAAAACGTATGTAGTCGCATTGCTATGTATATACTGTTATACTTATCTATGGATCTTGTTTGGGAGCTGGCGATCTCCTCATAATTTCCTCATAATTATCGGATCCGGAAGTTGATAGTAAGTTTCCCATGACGTATCTTTGCACTGCCCGGTACCAGATCCGGAAGTTGATAGAATGACATATCTGAACCTTGATCCATTTTTTTTCTTTTCTCATGACGCTAATTTGCTGTTGCGGTGCACGTTTATATTTTGATAATTGCAGGAAATTTCAATTATAGCAGTTTACAAAAGGAATGGCACTGTGATTTCGTGAGGATAGTTAGAAACTATTGCGAAAGGGTCACATCATGATCTGCAGTAGTCGCACCTTTTTGAAACTGTTATAGAGTGGGTCTTAAAAACGGGAAACCTGGAATCCTACTCTATAGAGATTTGTAACTTTTTGCAGCATGGCAGAAGTTGTTTTGATTGTGTTAAAATACAACGGAAACAATGCGTCATATCTCGGATAGATTACCAGTTATACCCAGATAAAGATGATTACTCATGATCTTACAATTGTTGTTAGGCGAAACCATGTGATACTAATTGTCACACTCAAAGTTAAATAAAAACTAGATTATTTGTATTTTATGACAGGTGATAATTAGCATCACATGGTTTCGTCTAACAACTATACTTACAACACATATAATACAGTTAATAATTACTGATTTAATTTAAATTTCACGAAGTATATATCTATATTATTTATTACACGATAAATATATTATTTTACAGTTATTACGCATATCCAAAAACCCTAACAACTATCACTATTACAACTTTTTGTATCTATAAATGTTATTTTAAAAACTATATTCATAGGCTAAAAATATACAATAAAGGTTTTAGAGTAGTAATTCAAAATAGTTTTTTTTTATTTGTAAGGTAAACAAGCCCAGTTCAAACAAAATTATAAATAAAGGCGGGGATTCATGGTTTACTAATAGGTATATGGAAAAACAGCTATGGCATTATTTTCATTTTTTCACACAAGCACATAGTATTCCTCATCATGATTCACACAGTCATGACTTGAATTACGTATAGCATAGATATGTGACGATATTATATTAACTTTACTATATACCAAAAAAGGATTTTGCAAAATTTATAGCGAACAAAAAGGTTGAATGGAACCATTCCTCACACATTTCATATTACACAAGAAATATGATCGTTCTGGTATAAGTAATTCTTTCGACTACTATCAGAACCAAATCTGCGTTGCTTGCATTCTGTTCTCCCAACTGATAGTGTCTCAATAAATAACATCTAACAAATTATAGAGAGGCATTTTCTCGTTCAATAAAATTTCGACAAAGCAAAAATATTCTATAAAGAACATGCATATAAATGAAATGACTCAAGAGCTTAGTGTTTTGAATTTTTCGAACTTACATTCGGGACAGCTCCAGTAGAATTAGATCTTACTAGTTTTGTCACCGAAGAATTGACCAAGAATTATTTTTCTCAATCATTAAACCTTCATTGGGAATGTTAAATCCAAGTGGAATTTTTCGCAATTTGTTTCCATACATTTTTGATACTATCAGTAGAACAGTTTCGCTTACTAGACTAGTCAATTGCATTCAAGAATTTAATGAAAATTATGGAGGTGGTGACCAGAGTAATGTTCTTCAACATTTGGGAGATTGCACAGGCAGAGACTTCCTCATTGCGTTTCTTGACAAGATCCCAGAAAAATCTCTTAGTAAAATTCTTCCTATAATTGTTGCTTCTAATATGCCTATTCCTATATTTCTTCCAAATGATACTATTCATTCTGATAAAGGCCTTAGAATCCTTAACGGATTATATAATGTTATGACTACTCACAAATACCATCACTTTTTTTCTGTGAATTCACCAAATCATAACATAGAAGTACCATTTTCAAAACAGCTTTACAAAAACTTCTCCAATAATTGTGAAGATTTTTCAAGCATTTGTAATTCTGGTTCAATTGATATCTCTTTTCACGATGCATCTGAGAATCATTCCCGCCCACCATTGGCAATCGCAGAAGTTTATTTTGATGAGACCAATTCATCTACGTTCTGTGGTGTTATGAAAAGTCTCTCTCAGTACGCTTTTTACACCGTGATCCATGTTTCTCATAATGACTTTTATGATATTGAACCAGGCGAAAAGCTGATAACAATTATCAATAATATCCACTCGACGTAGAATTTTGATCATGTATTGGGGACCGAACAAGACTGACAGTAAATTTAGTCATCGTAAAAAAAGAATGGATGATATCCTATCCAATAAATTTATGAATGATGATATTTTGTATGATTATGTCATTAATAACAAGAGAAGTCCAACATTTGAGAAAATCAAGAAGGACTCATCCCAGAAACTTAGAGATACTTCGGAACTTTATTTGCAACCAACTTTCTTCAAATCCTTTGATCATGCTTATGACGATATCGATATGAATAAAAACCAATTTGCAATACTAATTGCACAATCAGAATTTAATTGTCGAGCAGACATATTCCAGGCCTCCCATTGTTCAAACATGATTGAAATGCTTAAAGATAAAACTCGTCTAAAAACTTTTGAGGATCATAAAGATTATAGAACGGAGAATAAAATTAATTCTGAAATTGTAAAGTTTCAAGATCAACAAAAGAACATTGTTAATCAAATTCCTGCTCTTTCACATTTTGCGCAAGTAATCAAAAAAAATAGTATTTGCGAAATGCGTGAATTTGCTCAGCAGGTGGACACGTACTTTAAAACGCATCTTTATGATTTTGCTCAAAAAGATCATGTTGGTATTTATAGAGAAAAGATTAAGCAGAAAATAGAAGACCGTGATATAACAATTCATGATTTTTGGAGAGATGTCTAAAATAAAACAATGAAATGATCATTTAACGATCTTGGAAGCGATATATGGTCTCAAAGTTAAGTAAGTATTAAAATCATTATAATTTGGATAAGTTTTAAATCTAATCACCATGGTATTCAATTTTAATTTAGAGACCTTGAAAATGGATACAGAACCTGGATTTGTGAGAGTGAATCGATTCAGATTTTGGAAGGCGTATCTCTTAGAATACTGGATGCTGATTTTCTTTTGGCAGTTTTAAGTAACATTTTGTCTGATAATAAACGACAGTTGATTGTTATTTCAGTTATTGGACTTGAAAGTTCTGGAAAATCTACATTATTGAATTATTTGTTTCAATGTGGATTTTCTACATCTGCTGGAAGATGGTAAGTAGACCCATTATATGTCTATATGCCTATTCTTGGATTGTATTAATAATGATAAGCTTTTAAAAATTTTAATTTTAATTCATAGTACTAAAGGCACTTATTAATTTTTGTATGCATGTTTTCTCATTTTAGTAGTCAACTTTTAACAATATTTTTTATTTATGTTTGATAGGTGCATACATGTCATATAGGCATACCATTTATAGTGGAAATAAATTAGATGTTCTTATCATAGATTCAGAGGGAATTGGTTCTACCGCCCAGAAATACATCTCAAGACGCACAGATTTTGATAAAAAAAATGACTCTTTTGGCCTTAATGTGCTCACAAATCGTAATTGTTAATACTAAAGGTCTCACACGTGATATTTCTAATAATCTTGAGGTATCTTCTTATCATCTGGATGCCCTCAGCCAACGGATTCTAAACCAAGAATAAATTTTGTATTACGTGATATGAAAGATGCCAAAAGTGCCCAAGGCCCTGCATTTCTTGATATAAGGGAAAATTTACGAAAAATGTTTCAAGAAATTCCAGGATGTGCATTTGATATGGAAGACTTTATGATTGTTGAAGAGAAGGATGTTCACCTGCTTGAAAACGCTTTTTCTTGTTCATTTGATGATTTTAATCCACAATCTATGATTACTAATAACGATAACTTTCATTTTCCTGCAGTAAGCCTTAATATTGTATTACATGCATGGTAACATATTTAATGGGGTATTAAAAAATCTATTAATTTAGGAAACATTTCCATTAAAAATATCTAACCTCCGAGAAAAATTACTTACATCAGCATTGATTCCAAGTGAAAATCATGAGTCACAAATTTTTAAAAATGTGCACGGTAAGAAGCATCTTATCTTCTTGTTTAAGTTTATTTCACCATAGGGTTTATGGCGAAGAATTTATCTTTTTATAAGGTTTTATTGCGCATATGCAGTCTATTTGGAAAGAAATTGATGCACATGGGAATTTTCTTCATTTTAAAAATTCTAAAGATATACAACAATGGAATGCAATAAAAAAGATTGTCAGTAGCTATGAAGAGACTTTATTAGAATCCTACAAAGTAGCTGGGTTAAAATTAATAGATGAACGAGCTGAATTGAATCATTGGACCAAAAATGATGATATATTGTTTGAAAGGTGTCTTGATCAAGAAACCAACAAATATCTCTCACAAGCACTTGCTGATTTTCAGCTAAAAGTCTCCAATCAATATAATCCTAAACTAATTGATGAAGGTATTACTCATATCAATTCAGCATTCTTTTTGGAAAACCGAAATTTTGAGGCAAAATATACAAAAAGGCAGCGACAATCCAAAGAATTACAATTAATTAAATTGGCTAAAGACAAAATCGGCGAGGCTGTTGGAAAAATCCTTGAGGAAAATAAGGATAAAACTCCTGAGAATTTTGAAAAAATCTTTTCTAAGCCTAAACGTGATGAATTGTTTGATATTGAATGGAAAAGGATAGAAGAAGACTATAAAACTTTTATGCTTACTATGTTAATAGAAACAAAAAAACTTGAAGAGCACGTGGTCAAATTTTTTAATCAGGCCATAGAAGATGGAACCAGCAAAATAAGTGATGAGAATAAACCAAGAGAAAAGTTCAATCAAAGGTTTTAGAACACACTTGTAAAGCCAGCAACTTTGGTTAAATCTGATTTTTTAGATGATCTACAAGTTTTAGAATGTATTAAGATAAAAGGCCAAGCTCTGCTTGAAAAAGCAATGGATATATTAGAATACACTACTGGATATCAAGCTTCTAAAAAAAACGAGCTAAAGAATATTGTAGGAAATGTTATTAAAACTGAAATAAAAAAAACCAGCGAACAAATATGTAATAAACTTAAAGATAATAATGCCTTGGCAATCGAATTCAGTCAAGCATTAGAGTGGCTTAAACGATTATGTGATAATATTTTTATTGTTATAGTAAATAATTATAATAAACCTCAAGATAATTTTACCATCGAAATCGATAATTTTTGCCATGCTGAGGTATGATTTGTATCACATAACCTTGCTATTATACTGCCAAATTCTATCTTCAAATAATATTATTTTGTAAACTATTTCAGCAATATTTGCGCCTTCAAGTTTTCATAATATTGGAAGAAAATAATACAAGATGGAAGCAAAAACAACAAAAAAATCTTAAAAGGCTTAATGATGAAATGCTAACTCTTTTTCATAACATACTAAGCAATTCCACTTATGAGAATATTTCCTATCAATTTTATAAGTATATCTCTCAAGCTGTAGAAGAAAAGCTAGATGCTCAAGGAGATATTATATCTGAAATTCTTGAGCGCTATGTAGAAGCCAAATGGATATTTGATAAGAACCCTACTCGTGTTGCTTATGAGAAAAGTTTTGGTTCTTATGATGTTTTCAAAAGTCGCCAATATGTGGATAGCCCAACCTCATTTATGAAATTATTATTTGAGGATGATTTAGAAGCTTTTAAGGATATAAAAATAGATATGCTAGTTGAGGATGTTGAAAAGGCTATATTTACTTCTTGGGAAGAGCTTGAAAAGTCTATAGCTAGTTGGGAGCAACATTTTTTGTCCAGTCAAAATATTACTTTAAAGCAAATTTTACAAAGAGCAAATGGAATGACTGTAAAAGAGTTGGTGGAAAATGCATCCCGTCTTCTTGGAAAATATGTTATCAAGTCTTCTGTAGAATTTTTTGTAGTTTTAAAAGATGAGCATAATAAAAGCTTAGACGCATTTGCAAAGCATTGGAAAGAAAATGGCATTTTTAATTGTAAAGAGTCATTGAGGAGGCAAATCAGTAGCTATAAAGACTATTATTGGTATAAGGCTGAAGGGTGTACTCATAGGTGCCCATTATGTGGGTAAGTTATTCAAAATTTTATTTATCTATAAGAAAAATTTATTAAAAAATTAATTTTCAATATATAATATATAATAGATCCAAATGTGAATTAGCAAAACATTATCCTGGAACACATCATGTAGCGTCATTTCATTTAATGGTTTGTTTCAATGGTTGGAGAGATTCAGATACACATATAGCAGCATTGGAAATATGTAGTGAACCAGCAGCTCATGACTCTTATTGGATAACTTGCAAAGAAAAACATCCTCTAAAACTTGAGAAATTTATGAAGAAACACTATCCAGATTGGTGGCCATTAGACCAAATAGATCCTGCTAATAATCAATTAATGCAAGTTCGAGCTATGTGGATGCACTTGAAAGATGAATTATGTAAAAAGTGGGATATGAAGAATGTAACCCCAGAAAATTGGTTCGATGCTTATTATCATTTATTTAAATAATTCTTCCAATATACTTTTTACTCCTATTGAGAAATTTTTTGCACTTTATAATAAAATTTTAAGTATTATAAAAAAATATTTGCTCGTTATTATTATACCTCATTCATATCTCTATCTAAACAGGTTTTTCTTTTATAATATTATATTAAATTTCACAAATCAAAATGAGTTATCAATTTATGTTATCTGACTTTAGTAAAGATGAAATTTCTGAAAAATCATTAATTAAACATCTTGAATCTGAACTTTGTGACCTTAACAATGTGATGGAAAAAATAATTTATATACCTAAAATAGTTTCCAACTTTATTAAAATTTTAAATTTTAAAAGTTCTAAAGATGCACTTTTATGTTTAAATAGTTTAATTCAAAATAATTCAAGAAACATATATTTATTTCTTTTTAAAGGAATGATTCATTTTTCTTTATTCTTATATAATAATGTTCTTAATGATTTTAACAAAATTCTAAGTATTGATCCAAATAATGTTTCTGCAATTAGTTGCTGCGGAGTAACTTACAGATTGTTATGCAAATCTGATAAATCACTTATAGACTTGAATAATGTACTCAAAATTAAATCAAACAGTATTTTTGCAATAACATATTGTAGTGTAACTTATAGATTGTTGTAAAAATATGATGAGGCATTTTTAGATACTAGAAATTAATTCTGATAATGATTATGAATTAAGTTGTTGAGGTGCAATATATAAAGATTTGAAAAAATATAGTAAAGAACTTTTAGAATTTAACAATGTGTTAGAAGTAAATCCTAATTTTGATTTTGTATTATGTTTTCATGGTGAAACTTATACAATGATAGGTAAATATAATGAAACATTTAAGGATTTTAATAAAATGCTAGAAATTAATCCGGATGATATTTTTGCATTAAATTCTCGAGGATTATGTTATAATAAACGTATTTTACCAGAATAAATACAAGTTTTTTGTATGAAATGAGCTCTTGAATCATGTTGTTTAATAAGCGGCTCGTGTATATAGCTTCTAAATGCATAAAATCTATATTTGGTTTTTTATCTGTGCTAGATCGGATAATTATCTTTCTAATTGATTCAGCTTCTTCAAATTGTACATTTCCCAAGTGTAATCACTATGTAATTTCTAATTTTTATATGATAAATATTTTTAATTAAAAAAATTACCTTTTTACAATTGCAAATTCTTAACCAAATTATATTTATATTATATCAATTATTGAGTTGAATTATTTTAAATTAAACAAGAATTAATTACACCTCAAGATTCTAATTAAATTTAGTAATTTGTGTTATTGATCAATAAATAATTGGATGACTTTCCATCTTGATTGACGGAAGTCACAATGGAAATTCCGAAAGAAAACTCATTTAAGGTTGAATAATACAGTTTTTTTTTTACGTTTTTTGCTCTGATTTGCTAAATAAGATTGTACCGAATACTACAATAATTTAATATGAAAATAATTCGTTGCAACTTTGAGATACTGAAGACATTTAAATAAATTAGGGATATACGAAATAGAACTACTGCTAGGAATAATCGTAATTCCTCAGGTGCTATGTAAGATTTGCGCAAGATCTATATTCGACACAAAATGAATGATATTATCACCTTTATCATATTTAAATAAAGTTTAGATTCTTTGCAAATGCTAAATATAATTATTTTAATCAAAATATCAAAATTGTAGCTAAATTTTATATCACAATTAGAGATGTGACTCGTTATTCACTGAATCGTTGAACTTGTTAGTATAGTCTTCTGACCATGAGCCTAGCACCGCCTAATAAATTTTGTAGCGAAGCTGGTTGTCTACGTCAGGATAAAGATCCCAATAGACATTTTTTCCATCTTAAAATAGATTACAAAACAAAAAATTGGCTGCCATTTTCGTAAAGTTCTTTTTCGTTGTGTCATGAAGTTTATGCGTTAAAGACAGACAATTCATAACCCGACGGTGATGTTTTGAGTTTTTACAATATGATGATTATCAATTCAAAACTAGTTTCAAATCATGTCTTCCTCCTGGGACTCAAATATAAATGTATGTTTAAATTTTGAAAGAATTTCCTTGGATCTTTACAGTAATGAAGGAAAAGAATTTTATTAGCACAAGCGAGAAATAATGTACAAAAATTGATGGGATCAGTAAATTTAGGCAATGGATATTGAAGAAACAGTCATTCAAAAAGAGACCTCGGATGGGACCAAAGAACAATGGGTAAGTTTTGTAATAAATTTTATATCTTGTATATAAAAATGAAAAAATAATCATATAAACCTCCCTTAGTATATAAATTCGTTCGAATTTATCATCATATGTTACTCCCAAGTTGATAACATCCCGACACGGATGTCTAACAGATTTAATCTTGTTAAAAATCAAATTGCCGAAGTGGGAAATTCCAACACGGATAATGACAGATCTGATTCGATATAATCAAATTGCCGAAGTTTGTTATCAAAATTTTCCCTAAGAAACGAATGTATAAAGTGAATATCCGGAAGTATAAAAATGAAAGAAATAATAATATAAAAAATACCCTTAGTATAAAAGTTCGTTCGATTGGTAGCGTAGAAAAGAATAACATTATCTTTTTATTTGATAGGATTCTTTCTGCTTCTTTTCTTTTTTTTGAAGTAATCGTTCAGAATTTTAGTGAGCATGATTGTACAACCACTTTTACATAATTTATCATCATATACGATTACTCCCAATGTTGATAACATCCCGACACGGATGTTTGGCAGATTTAATCTTGTTAAAGATCAAATTGCCGAAGTTTGATATCCCGACACGGATACCTGACAGATCTGATTCGATATGAATCAAATTGCTGAAGTTATGAATCAAAATTTTCCCTAAGAAACGAATGTATAAAGTGAATATCTGAAAGTATAAAAATGAAAGAAGTAATGAAATAAGAAAACTCCTTTAGTATAAAAGGTCGTTCGATATAAATCAAATTGCCAAAGTTATGAATCAAAATTTTCTCTAAGAAATGAATGCAAAAGTGAATATCTGGAATATAATAATATAAAAAACTCTCTTAGTATAAAAGCTCGTTCGTTTGATAGCGTAGAAAAGTAGTAGAAGATTAATCAACTCATTTAAACAAGCTTTATCAACTTTGATTTCTAAAATAGTCGATGTTACACATCTAATCGCATCACCTGATGTGTAGATATACGAAACACATAACATAAATAATTACTTTAGTGTTAATTATCAATCCATCGGTTTATGAATTGTTTATATTATATAATTAATCCATGAATTGTTTATATTATCCGAAAATTTTTTTATATTATGTTCGATTTATACTTGCATTATAAATAACATATCGGTAAAATAAAATTACATAATTAATAAGGGACTTTAAATTAAACGGCTTTTATATTATTTCCAAATTTTTCTAAGGTCACTTTTTTAGAACGATTTTGAAATGTGATATAAATAGTCCTAAATAATTCTAAATAACCGAAACAATACCAATGGCTCCACATAATAGAGGTGAAACTAGTGGAAATCCAAAATGCCCTAAATGCAATTTGCATTATAAAGATATAAATGGACATGTCAGAAGGATACATAACACAACATTAAGCATATTAACACAACAAGTTAGAAGAAGTTATCAAAATGTTCAAAATCAAGATAATCGAACTAGACAAGACAAAAGAAATGATAGATTATATAATAGGCCCATCTTATTAGAAAAATTGATGGATATTTGAGGATTCTCCGTAGTCAAAAACGCGATGCACCCCAAAAAGACCAATTAATTTTTGACGATAAAATTCAATGGTTCAACAATTTGAAAGAATCCGCTAGAACAGCGAATGAGGACGATCTTTCATTATTTCAATCGTCATTCTGATTTTTATAGTATAAAAAAAAAGAGCGATGACAAAATCAAATGGTGGTTTTTTTATTCATTGTATTTTTAAGTTATTATTAATTACTTATTATCGATATTGCTTATCTAGTTTACACAAAGAACTCAAACAACTTAAAGAAGAGCTTAGAGATGTTAAAAATAAACTTGAACGGCTAGAACAAGAAAATTACGTAGATTTAGATTTGAAATCCCAAAACTTACAGATGAAAACTGAAATTGTCCAAAAGAATACAGATATTGATAACTTGACAAGAAAAGTCATGGATCTAAACTTGGTCATTAAAAATAGTATTAAATTGATCAATAACTTAGAAGCTCAAGAAAATTTTTTGTATTCAATAAGAAGTATAATAAGTGAAAATTATTGTTTAATATATTTTCATATTTTAATAATAGATTATAAAATTAACGAGTGATATTGAAATATTAAGATCTAATTATAAAATGATAGAAAATGAAAATGTTCAAAACGCAACAAAAGTAAATTTAATAAATTTAATACTTTCCATACTTTTTAAATTATTTCTGATAAATTTTTTTATTCGCATTTTTGTAGTTGCATGATGCGGAATCTAAAATAGCTGATGAGAAAAGAAAATATAATTCTTTCATAGCAAAACACGAAAGCGAACTTATAAGTAGAGAAAGCGACCTTAATTCACATATTACCCTTTTAAAAAATAGGATCCAGGATTTAGAATCAATGTTAGGTATCAGTACAAGATCTTACTAAGACGTTGTTACAGAATCTGATATAGATCCGTAACATCTTTTTTTTATAACCATATATGTTAATAAATGTGTTATTTTAATTCTAAAAGACATATTTTAAGACTCTTCAGTCATTAAAAAAAGAGCTTCACAATTAATTAACATTATTCATTGAAAAAGTTGGATCTTATGGTGGAAATGTTAGCAGATTCAACAATTAGTTTAACTTATTTAGGTCTTTCGTATTATGGTTTTGAAAATGATGTTAGCAATTTCTCTTCACATGATCTTACACTGACCTCTAGACAATTTGGAAAGATATGATATTGTTCTTTGATCATTTGAACATAATATCGGATTTTCTAAATTGGACCTTATTGCTAATCCCAAATACAAATGATGTAATTCGTGATATTAAGATCTGATTCATGATTGGTTAATTGCATCTTATCAAAATCACGTGAATCTTTTTTGAATAAAGAAGATACTTTGAATACGAGTATCCTCCGATTGGGGAATTCAGGCAATGTTGTGATAGTATTACCTTATTAAACAATGATAAGCAATCAATGGTGTTTTGGATAGTAAAGTTAATTGGATATTACTATAGAAGCTTTACGTAAAGCTAATTTAGATAGCAAAAAAAGTAAGTTAAAAATTGTATATTTATTAATGCTTAAGTATCTTTATAAATCACGGCTCACGGGCAGGGACATGGAAATATTATTTCGATTTAAAGCAAAAATATCGGTCGATTTTTGTAAAAATTTCGATTTATTTCGATTTGACTAGCATTAAGAAAAAAATAATGATAATCCCGGCTGAAATTTAAATGGAGAAAATCATAAGCCAATCTTTTATATCACATGATACAAATTTTATAGCAAAAATTTCGATTTTATATAATGAACCATGTCCCTGCTCACGGGTCCGTATTTTTTTTTGATTATCAGTTATATGTAAAGTAACTTTATTTTATAATTTAATTTTTTAGAAATATGTTACAAAACAATACATCTGATCAATTAAAAATATTAAGAATTTACAAACTAAAATTTATACAATAAAATAAATATGAAATAGGTAACACCTCCGGCAAATTTTCCAGGAACGAAGAATTAGACGAATCATGTAATCACGAAAATTGATGCAGCGACACTTCATGTGACCAATCTGTTTGCGCAATACTACCACATTTTTCACATAAGAACTCTAATTTACAAAAATTATCATTCAAACAAAAGAAGACTTTTAATGTAACAATTTTTCTTTGTTTTACTCTAATGATGTAGCATTTAAAATATCATTCAAATTATATTACTAATACAAAATGAGGTTTTACACAATTAAACCATTCAGACCAAAGACCATATATTATGACATTTAACGTATGTACATTACTAATACAAATTGCGCAAGTGTATCTAAACTTATACTACTTTCACTAATAAAACTTGGTAGATTTCCAATTTGGATTTTATTAGTCATATGAATATATATTATTTTTGAATTTGTACCTATAAAATTAAAATATCAAAATTTGAATTCTAATATCCGATTCAAAAGTAATACTTATGTTGCATTAATAATTTGTTAAGAATGAAATTTTTTTCAATAAATCATATTTGAATTTGAATTTTAGGTCTGAACTTCAAACGAAATAATTTTATATAAAAAAAATATTAAAATTATTAATTAAGAAGACTAATGTTATTCTAAATTTAAAGTCAGGTTTGTAATTTTTTCTCTGGTTTTATGAACATGGAATTTAATCATTCCTTTTGTAGCTGTCACAGTTAAATTCTTGCCTAATTTGTTGTAAATTACGTTCTCGAGATTGAAAGTTATAACTTCTGTTTTTTCTTCGAAATTTTGTAATAAAACTGAAGCAAACGTTGCTTCTATTTGATTATCTGATGTTTTGGTAATTTGTTTTTTTATTAAATTTGAATTTTGCAGTAATATTTTCTCTAATTAAAATACTAGAGATAAATCCTTTTTTATCTCTGTATATACGAGGGTGGATAGTAGTTTTAGGCATTTTGGGCAGGAGGATTTATGCTTGAAAATTGAATTTTGAAGAGCGAGGATTTTTAATAGCAAAACTATAAGATTGAATGAAAAACGTATCTTGTATAGCGAAGATTTTTTTATACTGATAATTTGGTTAACTCTAGATAAAATGGCTCTTTATATACTTTATAAATATTGAAAGGGTAACCGAATAAATTATTTAGTATAATAAAAATAAATTTAAAATTTAGTTTGCCCAATTGATTTAGTCATCATGCTGTATATTTGAGGCAGGATATGTAATATATTACAATATATATTCATTCCACATTTAGTGTATAATACGTACATATTGGTATAAATAATTTTAAAGTATATGTTTCTGTATTTATATTAGTCGTTAAAAAGACAACCGGTTTATCTTATTATTAGATAAAATACACATAAATATTAGCCCGTATAGTCGTGTATGTTTTCATTATAGCATATATGTTTTTAAATGTCTTTTTTCGAGTGGGTAAATATAAATAGCATTATAAAATTGAATCATTGCAATTTTAATAGTAATTATTTACCATTAAAAGGAACCTTAAAGTTATGAATTATAAAAAACAAATTTGGTGCTACTATTGTAATAAAGTGGGACATAAGTATACTAATTATTTTTCGAAGCGGTTAATAAATCAATTGTTTGAAAGTACTCTTTCTAACGAGATGTGGAAACTGTATAAGGTTGATTTTATATTATTCGTATCAGAACGAAATCATATTCATATTAACAACATCACGTGTTTTGCCTTCAGAAATTACTCCCAAAAGTATAGATGAAGAAAAAAGAAAAAATTTTGTCAAGAAAATTGAAAGAATTTTAAACTATGAATGGCCTAATTTTGAAATAAAAGTTAATATTTTTGGGTAAATAAAATTTTCTAAATAATGATATTTAAATATATGTATTACTTGAGCTTATTGTCCTGGAACATCAGCTTTGGACGTTGATATATGCGTTACGACACCAAGTAAAGAATTAGAAAACATATTTACATTGTCTGAGAAGTTGCAAAAACGTGTGTTAAGTTTATTTATCAATTTGTGTTGCAAAAAATGAATTAATCTTAAACTTTTGTATATTAAACAGATGAAATGAAAGTAGTTAAATGTGTTCCCAAAGCTAAAGTGCCTATTGTTAAATTCTGGGATCCTAATCTGTATATAATTATTTTAATGTCGCTGTGCTTTTTATTATTGTAATCTTACCATTAATATTTGCAAGAAGTTAGTATGACATCAATGTCAACAATGCGCAGGCCTTACATAACACAAATCTAATAAAGTCGTATTTATGTTTAGTTTCAAGAGTTTGTCTGCTAGTAATGATAATAAAACATTGGGCACAGAGACGAGACTTAAACGATTCTGGTATGCTGATTTTACATTTATTTTGTATAAAATCCCAAAATTTCTTGATTTATTTCTATTCATTACTATAGCTTGCAGAACCCTATCACCATATACTTGGACATGTATGACTTTGAATTTCCTTCAAATGTGTTATCCTCCAATTTTACCAGTATTAAAAATTAATGAAAAAGAAAATGAAAAAGAATTATTGGAAGTTGAATACAAAAATAATGAATCAATTGGCGGATTGTTATTTGCTTTTTTTAAATGGTAATGTTAGAGGAGCTAGAAGTTTCATTTTTTATATGTTAAAACCTGTTAAACTAATTTAATCGGGTTTAACTATGAAAAATAAAATTCCAAATTATGTAAAATTTTTATTATTTAAATAGAATTCGCTAAATTAATAAAAAATATGATTTTGATTATGAAAATTACGTTATTTCTCTTCGGCTATAAAAGTGCCTGAATAAATGGGAAAAAAATTGGATGCATTGGAAATTATGTATAGAAAAGCCTTTCAATCCCGAAAGGAATCTTGGAAATGGGGTAAATAATGACAGATTTAAAAAAATAATCCAAGAATTTCGTAGGGCAGTAGAATATCTTTATAATGCGAACCTTGAGCTTTGTTGCGAGATTTATGATGAGTATGAATATGATGAGTTTGAATATGTTGCTGAAATTCCCTTAATTACTTTAAAAGCTAATTTAGATAGCAAAAAGAATAAGTTTGAATAATTTGATGGAATTCCCTTTATTACTTTAAAAGTTTTATATAGAGCTAATTTAGATAGCAAAAGTTAAAAAATAAATAATAATTAATAATTAAAAAAAAAGAATTATTTATATTAACGCTAAGTATCTTAATAAATCACATGACTTAACAGACCCACTTATATGAATCGATTTAATCGTGTTTAATGATAATGCAACCAATCAGTATGGACGAGATGACACGTAAAAAAACTTTCTTCATTTTATATATATGTCTCTCTCTATAAAATTAATTAAAAAAATCATCTTCTTTAGCATTAAATTGAGAAAGTTTAATTTTAGGTCAAAAGCTAAAGCTGGCAAAAAATTTTGGAAATTTTTGGATTTAGCCAGTATTAAGAAATTAAATTTCATAATTAGGGCCATGTCATGTGATGAATTATTGCAATTTTGAATCATATGAACACAACCAATCAGATTAAGTGTGTGAAGAAAAGTAAGTTTGTCAGGAATTTATAAAAAACGCAAATGATAATTACTATAATTAACTAATACAGAAATTACAATTATCAAAAACATATAATTACAGTATAAAAGATTATTTTTAATTTTACATATAATCTTTCCTGACGTTCATAAATCTCAATCATTATCTTATCAATCTTTTCACCAGCAGAATTATCTTTTAAGACTTTAGAAAAGTATTCAGGAATTCTTAAAAGTATCATAATAAATCACATGACTTAAAGGACCCACGTGTGCATTTTTTTTTAACTAAGGAGGATTAATATAAGCATTTCCTATGTCATTATTAAAACTATTCGACTGGTAGCTTTATTGTTAACTATAATTTTTAATTTAATTTTTTTTAGAGATATGCAATAAACTCATGAAAGGCTTTTTATATAACAAATATTACAAAAAAATATATTTGGTCAATTTATATTACCACATATTACAAAATTACATTTGGTCAATTTAAAAGATTAAGAATTTACAAACTAAAATTTGTACTAAAAAATGGAAATAAACATGGAATAGGTAACACATCTGGTAAATTTTCCAGGAACGAAGAATTAGAACACGTAATCACGAAAATTGATGTAGCGCCACTTCATATAACTAATCTGTTTGCGCAATACTGATTGGTCCATGAAGTGGCGCTGCATCAATTTTCGTGACTACATGATCTAATTCTTCGTTTCTGAAAATTGCCAGAAGTGTCGCCTTTTCTACATTAAATCCAATAAAATTAAAACATACTATGTATAAAGTTATCGAGATTTTTAATTTTCGATTCAATAATTTCATTGTCATGTGAACTGTCAGTCCTTATCTTACTGATCAAATATTTTGTCAAAGCTCTTAATTTCGTGTCCTTCTTTTCAATCTTTGCTGTTAATCTTCTAATCTCTTCCGTTAATTGTAGTGTTAAATTCTGAAAATAATCGTCGTTATAATATTGAACAAAATATTCCGAGTTTGTAAAATTTTGGTCATTTTCTTTTTTAAGATGCAAATAATCATTTTCTTGTTTGAGAAGCGAACATTCTTCTCTGACTCGTTTATTATTTAGCCTGAGGAGAAAACTTTCTTTTCTGACTCGATCATTTTCTTGTTTGAGGAGCAAACAATTGTTCATGACTCGTTTATTCATTTGCCTGAGGCGATCATTTTCTTGTTTGAGGAGTTTATTCTTTTTCTTAAGGAGCAAACTTTCTTTTCTGATTCGTTCAATCTCATGATTTTCTTTTTTCATGTCCTTTTCTTTTACTGTGTCGGCAGTTGCTTCTTTTACTGAATTGTAATTCGTTGCTTTTACTGACCCTTCATCGTCATAATTTATCACAAGAATAAATTTATCTTCGATTTGGGACAAATCGATAATTAAATAGCAAATAAATAAAAATATTGTAAGACAAAAGAAATTGAAAAAATCCATTTTGCAATTTATTTTTAAGATATGCGATTTCGCACAGCCCTATTTTAAATAAATTCATAGAAATCTAACTCTTGCATAAATAATTAATTGTAAGAAACTTGTTAATGATTATAGAGAAATTTTACATTTATTCAAGTTGCAAATGTGCATTATTACACAGCATTGGGCTTAGCACGCGTATTGGAATGCGTTTTTTTTCTTTGTTATTCTTATATAATAATAATTATAATAAAAATACTTGTTTATTCAAAAAAAGGAAAATTTTTTACATTTTCTCAAGCCTGATGTACATTATCGCGCAGCATTTTTGAGGCTTAGAACGCGTATTAGAACGCACTCATAATTCCAAGTGCTACGCGATAATGCAAATTTGCGAAAAATCGGGTCTTGAGAAATTTTCTTTTCAGTTTGAAAAAAATTATTATTACTATTATTAAAATGTAAGAACAATATCAATTTTAGGTTAATTGTTGCAACTGCTATTATCATGTGACTTCATACCATAACAAAAAAATATAAATGATAATAATTACATAAACCGGTTTAATAATTAAAAGATATGTATTGAATATTATGGCAATAAAAATTTTTAATATAAAAGTTTCAAACAATTAATCTGCTTTGAAATGCATACAAACAGAATAAATTTAATTCAAAAAATTTTTTTTGCAACAAAGATCTAATGTTTCGCAAATGAAATAAATTGGATTTTAATTGTACTACAAATTAAAGTCCCTAACCGAATCTATTCTTAACATAGCAAATTCGGCACCATTAAATGTAAAAATGGGTATTAATACCATAATTAAACAATAATATAAAAACCGGTTTTTACAATAAATAAATCTTAACAAATAACGAAATAGTTTTTAAGCAAAACAAAAAATTTACTTTAAAATTTCGAATGAGATAGATTTTATTTAATAATAATATTATGTTCATTATCGAGTTTGCTATAAAAGGATCACTAATTCAAATATCAAATTAAATCTATTAAATTGTTCAAAAAAACTTTTTTTTCATAAATTCAACTATTTCAATTTTAGGAGATATAATAATTAAATCCTCATCAAGCAAAAGAAATACAAAAATAAAGAAAGTTACAAAATTCAAAATGGAAAACATGACTTTATTATGTTAGTATAATGCATTGTAAGATTATTTAGTGCCATGTCATGTGATCTAACAAAAAATCACCGAATTTAGAATTTTTAAAAAATACCGATCAATACATTTTTGTGAAACATAAGAACAATTCATTTTTGTTATCATGTCATGTGACTTAAGATTGTTATGTATAATATAATTTTTTTCAGTAATAATATTTTTTAAACCAGTTTTAATATATATAATAATGTGAATTATGTTGCCGCAAAATAATGAAAAAATTCCTTTCGTTGAATGGAAAATGTTGAAATTTTGTCGTTATCTGTGGCACCTGAGATCAGAAATTTTGAAAATAAAACATTCTTCCGAGGAGTTGAAAAGAAGGTGAGCGTGGGCAACCCTATTCTTACTTAACATGTATAGGTTGAAGTTACGCTGCACTTAGGTGAACGTTATAATTGTGGTATACTCTACATATTGTCGGCCAGATAATATGTAACTATCATGATGATGTCATTGAAAGATGTGGGCAACCCCCATGTTTGTGATGAATAGATCCTTGTGTTAACTTTTTTTTATTTATAGAGTACATAATTAATCAGAAAAATTTTTAACGAAGAGATTCACTACGTTACTTGACGAAGAATTATAATAGGAAATTTAATTGTTATTTACTTTCTTTAAAAAAAATTTTTTTACAATTGTATGATTTAATTAAAAATTTTTGGAATCGAGTTGTTGCGATAATGAAATAAATTTCTTTCTAATATAAATTATAACAAAATAATTCGAGTAATAAATAAATAAATAAATAATAAATAAATAAAAATTGACTAAATAATGGCTTTGAACTAGTCCTCAACGTGAATAGCTTAAGAGAGAATTGCTATTGAAAATTTCACTAGCAATTCTGACTGCCGAAAAATCTCATGAACTTATCAAATGCCATCAGCTCCTGTCATCTCGATCCAAAGAATTCCTATGAAAAATGGAAAATCGATTGAAGCTTCGTTATCTAAGCCAGTCTTAAATATTCGAGCTTTTGCCCTACTTCGCAAGTCATTCCTAAAAAAAAAGACGTTACTATATACAGTATATAATAACATTATTAAAGACTTAAAAAATCACTTATCGATTATATTTTTAGCTATAGTCCTCTATACTTGAATAAACGATAGCTCGATTGACTTTCCATTAGATCACGAGAATTCTTTGATTCGAGATGACAGGAATTGATGTATATGATAAGTTCATGAGATTTTTCGGTAGTTTGAATTGCTGATGAAAATTTCTATAGAACTCTCTCTCTCAGGCTATTCAATTCAAAGTACTAGTTTTTAAACCGATATTTAGACAATTTGATTTACAAAAATAAAAATAAATAAATAAGTATTTTGTATTTAAATTTGGGTGAGCTAACATAGATTCAAAGTATTTTTTATAATAATTCTCTCTATGAGAAATAAACCGAAATTGTTCTTCAAAGTATTTTTTGAATCGGAGTGGTATTAAATTGATCGGATTTAGATTCTACTTTTGTAGTTGTTGTAAAAAAAATGATCGAAGGCACCATGGAGGTTTTATTTTATTTTCGCGAGTAAATAACTTGCTTTATGCCATCTTCATAGACCGGCCGTCGGTCCCCATAATTTAAATTTTAATTTTGTAGTTTCAGTATTGATTTTTCCAATAATGGTAGAAGATAAGTTCATATACCTCAAACTAAACAACTTTTGTATATAATTAGCTAGTTATTTAACCAATTGTAGTGAATAAATAAATATTTTAAAATGTTTGAGTTTAGGAGATGGAAAATGGAATAATTAAACCTATTTCTAAATCTCAATACTATTGATGTCTATAAAAATTTTTAACCAGTGTTTGTTTACTTCATAACAATCCATTTTCTTCATTATAAATTTTCTAAAGATCTCATCGCCAATAAATACATTTCTTTGTTTAATATAAAATTTTCCAAGATTGATTGCTTTCGGTTTTATTCCTTTTAGGCAAGTGTTGTCATGAGCATTGAATTCCCTAATAAAATACTCAAGGTAACAGAATAATTCGCCCAGATTGTTTTGTTGTAAATCATTTATCTCCAAATTATTACATAGCAATGGATTATTTAGCTCAGTAATATCATTTTGTAAAAAAGTTTTAAATGAATCAACTAAACCATTTTTTTATCGTCCTCGACATTATGCGTGAAGTAAATTTTTTGAGTTCTATATTCCATAGGATTAAATTTGAATATAAAAAAATACAATAGTAGATTTTCTTTCATTGTGAATATTAGTTCTTTAAATAAGATAAAAATGCATACAATTGTAAAAATAGTATTTATCATAGGAAATTTTTGAATATAAAATAATAGCAATGATATAATTAAGATAATTGTCAAATAAACTAAAAACGCCAAATTTTTAAATAAAAAAAGATCATATTATTGAAGCAAGGATATAAAAATAATTTGACTCCAATTAACAAGGAGGCAATGATTTTAGTAAAAAAGGGTTGTACTAATATTTTTTTCAAAGAACATAGTGAACATATAATTTGTCTACTTCTCACAGTATAATAATAATTTGCTCTTTTTTCACTATTATTTGAACAAGTGGATTTGTAGACAGTGTTCTTAAATAATACAGAAAACCCAAAAACGAGATACGAGAACAACAATAGTGGTGGAAAGGATGCTAAAATCAAAGTAGCAATAATCAAAAAAGTAAAAAAAATCAAAGTCAGGAAAATTGTAAAAATTTTCAGCAAAAGAAAAATAAAATAAGAAACAATAGTAGTTGTTGTTCTTAGCAATAATGCTAAGAGCTTTAAACTGTTTTTAAATGATATTCTGTAATTTTTCAGTAATTTTTAAAGCTAGATTTTATACTTTTAATAGTATTTTTCGTAATTGAACCTGTTCAAATAAGGAAATGATCAATTCAATTTTGTTTTAATTTATGCTCTTCGCCGCGGCTATTCGTATTACCTATTTTACAAAACATTAAAAAGAAACTCCGTGTTGTGTATGATGTATAGTATATAATGCTGATCTGTTACAGTTATACGCGCTATTCAAAAGGCTTTTTCGTGTTGATTTTCTCATAAACGAGTTGTTCAAATAAGGAGATCCTAAATTATGAAATTTATGTTATCTTCGCTGCGGTTATTCATTAACCTTATTTTTACAAAGCTTCAAAATGAAACTCCGAGTTATGTATGAAGTGATGATCTGTTACGTAATTATACGCGAAGAAAGGTCGTTTGATTAATTTTATCGTATTCAAATTTTATGTTATATTATTCATTTTAAAAATTTTTTGCATTAAAGTAATAAAAAAGTTTGTCAGAAAAATTTGTAAATTTATGTCATCTTTGTTTCAGTTATTCATATTACATAATCCTATATTTCTACAAAACAGCTTTTAATTATATAACTTGTTCAAATAAGGAGATAATTAATTCATATTTGTTTTAATTTATTCTATCTTTACGCGGTTATTTATATTACCTATATTACAATAAATCTTTTATAATTGAAACTTAATAATGCTGATCGCTGTTACTCAATTTATTTATATGCACTTTTACATCAATATTTTATATTTAAGAGGATTAAAAAAATAAATTTTTTCTAATATCATATTCGAATTTCTATTAAAATGGAAGAAAATAAATCAATTAAAAGCACCAATAAACACCATAAAAACAATAAAACTTCAATATTAAATGTCGTGATAATCCTGTCAATAATTCTTCTTATTGAGATTTTAATAATTTTACTAATTTGGGGGCAAGTATATTTTAACTGACGAAACTATATTATAATTCATATTAATTTGTGATCAATAAATAGTGTCAAAAGATCTCGCCATTCATATTTGTATATTGAACCTTTCGAGCCAATTATGCATGGAACTTTTGGTGTCGACCAATTTAAACTTTGGTATATTCTAGGTCAAATAAGTGAATTTTTTGCTGAAATTATGGCTGGAAGTCGTGGATTCGGACATCCTTGCCATGACGGGTTCGTGCCGTATTAAAAATAATTTTATAAAATAGCTTCAATTTATTCAACTTGGAGTGATTTGTTCACACTGTGTTTTCTTTCGAATAGAATTTATGGTAGTGATTGTTCGAACATCTGCATTGGTTTTTAATTTATTGAGCAATAAATATCTGAAGATTTGTGTAGTATAATTATCATAACAAAATAATCTATGGATTATAATAATCTATCTATTAGTATCAAAAAATATCGCCATTCAAAGGATTAGGTTGTTCTCAAGCACCTCCCTCTATAGTTGAAAAATGGATCGTGTTTAATCATTTTGATCAAAAAATATAGAGCTAGCAACCATCTTTTTATTTCATAGAGTTACTCTGATTGGCTAAAATTTAAAATCCGCATTTTGCACAATGAATTTCTGGCAAAATTATTATAAAGATCATTTCAATAAATTCGATGATTGAGCAGCACCTCGATCACTAGCAAATCTCATTGAGAACAAACTTAATTGCTAAAATAATGACTGGTGAATTCGGTCATCTAGATTAAGAGTAGTTTATTCGTAAGCAGACTATATGAAACTTATTAAACTTCCGCCGGAGTTAACTATAAAATGTAGACCCTTTAACTCAAACTTTCCGGCCGTAACTACACAGATTTTTTAGATCTGCAAAGAACAAGCAGTTTCAAGATATTTTATAACTTAACATTTTCTTAAAGTCTTTTTCATTACCTAATTATGAAAGGGTCAGTACCATTCTAAATTGAATAGAAATCTTATATTATTTTATTTACATATATTAATTATAATTTGGATTTTAACTTACTATATTTGTTTAATTTTGTACGTATGTACGTTGTACATAGAATTCTACCTTAGTTTCACGGCATAAAACAACTTTCTATTTAAAATAAAGATTTTCTTTTTCTTATCTACCATCAAATTTTTGCATAAACACTCCTTTGTCAAAAAAAAAGTAAGTATATGTATTTTGTTTAGACGATTTTATTTTTTCCAATTTAAAGAAGGTTGACTTTTTTATAGAGCGATATGAGTGATATAAGCGAAAATGATGAGAAATTAGTAAAAGTTGATGATTGGAAAGCTGAAATGAAAAAACGAATTAACGAAAACAAAATTTATGATGTTAGATTTATACCACCAGAAGATGGTTCTGTCAACATTGATAAATTTATAGAATTCCATAAAACTCTTGAGGATCATCTTAATTATCAGCCAATTAAATGGGATTTAACACTTCTAGATAATTTGCTTGATCTACATCCACCCGATAAAGCTCTCGAAAAATTTAAAATTTACTTAGAAACTCAAGAAGAAGATAAAAAAGCGAGTGATTTATCAAAAAAAGATAGTGATTTATCAAGAAAAATGGATAAAACAAAGAAATACCATAGGGAAATAAAAAACGTAGTCGAAAAAGTTGATATTCAAAAAATTTACTTTCAGTGGCTCAAATCTTGAAAGAGCATAATTTAAGAGAAGCATTCTTTAGAATCACAAAATTAACAAAGACTGATTTATGTGATAAGGATATTTCCTCAATTATTGAGGAATTTGTGAAAAAAAGGTTAGTATTTATATTCCGATTAAAATCTCTTAATTTTCGTTTTACTGAAATATTATTTCTTTCTACAGTAATCAAAATTAGTATTTATTATTAAAATCAAAAGTATACAATTCTAGCTTTTTAAGAATTTTTTATTATGACTTAATTAAGAATAAGCAAGAGCAAACATTAAGAAATTAGAAACAATATAGATTTAAATTTACCGATTTTTTATACTTTTAAAACTTAAGAAATTGTTTCTATTATTATAAATAAAATTTAAATTATTTTGGACCTTATTTTGCTTCAAATTTCTGATGTATTATTGGCAATTAAAGTTAAAACTTAACAATAAACCGCAAATAATCTGGTAGCTTAGAGTTTGAAGCAATTTCATTTTTCAAACGTTAAACCTGGTTTTAATCGATTTTAACATATGAAAAATAAACTCGGTTCCGAACTCTACTTAGAGATTGAAACCGGTTTTATTTTTATATGACATTATGTTAAATACGGGTTTGATCAAACCGATGATCGGGTTAATCGTAATATCTTGATACGTTTAGATTTACATTCCAATGTCTACTAGTAATTTTTATGCCGATATTGTGGTCATTAATTATTCTTATCAAGTAGAAGTCCTTATACAAATATTGAACACAAAACGCCAATTTCTTTATACGTTTAAATTTCGAACCAATTATCTTTTTGTGTTCACAGGTTAATATCAAACAAGACAACAAGACATTTACATTCTATTAGTAATTTTATGGGAGATCAATGATAAACAAAAGAAACTTGAAATAAGATATGTACATTTAAATGTCTATTAGTAATTTCGCTTCTTATCAGGTAGAAGCCCCTTAAACAAAATTTTGCTGCAGCCTGCAAGTTATTAACAAAATAAGACAATTTTTTTATACATTTAGATTTTTACCAATAATCTTTTTGTGTTCACAGGTTAAGCCCCTTAAACAAAATTTTGCTGCAACCTGCAGACACACAAAACGCCAGTTTCTTTATACGTTTGGCTTTCGAACCAATAATATTTTGTGTTCGGACATTTATATTTATTAGTAATTTCATAGGAGATCACAAGTCAATGATAAACACAAAAACTTGAAATAAGATATGTACATTTAAATGTCTATTAGTAATTTCGCATCTTATCTGGTAATCAAGACACGAAACGCCAGTTTCTTTATACGTTTAGATTTCGAACCAATAATCTTTTTTGTTCACAGGTTATAAACAAACAAGACTTTTACATTCCGATGTCTATTAGTAATTTTGTGGGAAATTACAAGTCAATAGTCAATGATAAACAAAGAAACTTGAAATAAGATATGTACATTCGAATGTCTATTAGTAATTTCGCATCTTATCAGGTATTAGCCCTTAAACAAATTTGGCTGCAGCCTGCAAGAAACAAAACGCCAATTTCTTTATATGTTTAAATTTCGAACCAATGATCTTTTGTGTTCACAGGTTATTAACAAACAAGACTTTTACATTCCGATGTCTATTAGTAATTTTGTGGGAAATTACTAGTCAATGATAAACAAAGAAACTTGAAATAAGTTATGTACATTTAAATGTCTATTAGTAATTTCGCATCTTATCTGGTAATCAAGACACAAAACACCAGTTTCTTTATGTTTAGATTTCGAACCAATGATCTTTTTGTGTTCACAGGCTATTAACAAACAAGACTTTTACATTCCGATATCTATTAGTAATTTTGTGGGAAATTACAAGTCAATAGTCAATGATAAACAAAGAAACTTGAAATAAGTTATGTACATTTAAATGTCTATTAGTAATTTCGCATCTTATCTGGTAATCAAGACACAAAACACCAGTTTCTTTATGTTTAGATTTCGAACCAATGATCTTTTTGTGTTCACAGGCTATTAACAAACAAGACTTTTACATTCCGATATCTATTAGTAATTTTGTGGGAAATTACAAGTCAATAGTCAATGATAAACAAAGAAACTTGAAATAAGTTATGTACATTTGAATGTCTATTAGTAATTTCGCATCTTATCAGGTATTAGCCCCTTAAACAAATTTTGCTGCAGCCTGCAAGAAACAAAACGCCAATTTCTTTATATGTTTAAATTTCGAACCAATGATCTTTTGTGTTCACAGGTTATTAACAAACAAGACTTTTACATTCCGATGTCTATTAGTAATTTTGTGGGAAATTACAAGTCAATAGTCAATGATAAACAAAGAAACTTGAAATAAGTTATGTACATTCGAATGTCTATTAGTAATTTCGCATCTTATCAGGTATTAGCCCCTTAAACAAATTTTGCTGCAGCCTGCAAGAAACAAAACGCCAATTTCTTTATATGTTTAAATTTCGAACCAATGATCTTTTGTGTTCACAGGACTTTTACATTCCGATATCTATTAGTAATTTTATGGGAGATCACAAGTCAATGATAAACAAAAAAACTTGAAATAAGATATGTACATTCAAATGTATGTCTATTAGTAATTTCGCATCTTATCTGGTAATCAAGACACAAAACGCCAGTTTCTTTATACATTTAGATTTCGAACCAATAATCTTTTGTGTTCACCAGTTTGTTTATACGTTTAGATTTCGAACCAATAATCTTGTAATTTTGTGGGAAATTACAAGTCAATGATAACAAAGAAACTTGAAATAAGTTATGTACATTCGAATGTCTATTAGTAATTTCGCATCTTATCAGGTAGTAGCCCCTTAAACAAATTTTTCTGCAGCTTCTTTATAGGTTTAAATTTCAAACCAATGGTCTTTTGTGTTCATTAACAAACAAGACTTTTACATTAGTAATCACAAGTCAATGATAAACAAAAAACTTGAAATAAGATATGTACATTCAAATGGTAATCAAGACACAAAACGCCAGTTTCTTTATATTAACAAACAAGACTTTTACATTCTGATGTCTATTAGTAATTTTGTGGGAAATTACAAGTCAATGATAATGGCTATTGCATAATCTGCTCAAGGAGATTCTCAAGATTAATTCTAGTTTTAAAATTTGTATAATTTGTGAAATGTTTGGACTCTTGCATGTATATGTGAGAAAATTACACAATTGGTTTTAGGACAAGCTTTGATGAAGATTATGCATGAGTTTATTATCTGACACTGATCTCAGAAAAGCTTTTATTGACAAATCGGATTTAGCTAATTTCGCCTTTTATGAAATGATCAACTCAGGAAGTTAATTATTCGTTCATATATTCACTTCTATAGTACATTTTAAAATTTTTATCATTAACTTTATCCTTAATGAAATTTAAGACTTTGTTACTCATGGATAGTTAAATTTTGTTTATTTTTTATTATTATTTGTTCATATATTCACTTATACACTTTTACAAATCGGCCTATTTTTAATTAATGAAGACTGTGTCTCGGTGAGGCTAGCAATCCTATTCTCGCTAAGCCTTCTCACGATTTTAAGATCCTGATCTCTATAATACTTGAAAATTTAGGGTTAAATAAACTTTAAATAGTATTTTTTGTTCTAATATTAATATCTAATTTGTATATAGATGACTGACTTTTTATTTATTATAGAAAGTTTTTTTCGGCCCAATGTAAGAAATACGGGCGCGTATGGGTTCGATGACTAGAACGGTCTGTTAACTGGTTAAAAAAATTATGGTCCGAAAATACTATTCAACGAACACGTATGAGTCCGTGACTAGAATGGTTCGTTGAATCCATATTACATTATTAAGTCTTATATGATGAATGAAAAAGTTATTATCTGATAGGCTTTATTATACAAAGAAATTTATAGATCATGTGAAAATGTGTATTAATTTTTCTTATATTTATTTGTCTTAATTCTCGGTGATTTCGTCGGTTTCAACGGGCATGTACAAGAAACGGCTCAACAAATCCAAATCTTCCGATCTGAGTTTTCTTTCTTTGGTGAAAAGTTATTTTGGTCATTCCATATTTTTTTAGAAAATCAACTAATTGATTAGGTATTGTGCTAAAAACCTTTTTGTTTTTTCACCAAACAAATTTAATTGCCTTGTCATGCTTCTGATTGTGAGCCCACCGGGCCGGTCGAGAATGTGAGCACAACGTGCCGTTCTCAGTTTTATAATACTTTTTATTTTTCCTTAAGTTGGTTTTTCGATCTTTTTCTCTTTATTTTTGACTTATTCTTAATATCCTACAATAATTGTTTGTTTGCTCTTAAATGATGATTTCTTCTGAAAGAAAAAGACTTTTCTATGATGATATCAATATTATTCTGATAAGAGCATTTTTTACTTAATAAAAATTATTTAAGCATGTATACTTTGTTTTGAATATAAACTTAATAAAATTTTCAAAATATAATTTCTAATTTAAATGATGTTTAATAAATTTGTAAAATGAAAAATATGAATAAGTGTAATTAGGCATAATTTTTTTTATAATCAATAACCTGAACATTTGTGAAGAAAATAATCTAAACATGAATTTTTAAAAGAAATTTTATTAAATTAATGACAAAATCGAATTTGAAAAAATATTTACAACATTAAAAGAAAGTTTTGTAATATTCATTATGTATTTACTGATATTATAAAAATTAGAAAAAATGAATTAAATCAATACAAATTCCACGTACAAATTTTAACTCTTAATTATTAGCATTAATGTTCTGACAAGAGCAATTTTTATAGTAAAATTATTTTCTTATAGACGAAATTTATTACTAATTTATTAAAAATTGAATTTAAGAAAATATTTACATAAAAACTTTTCATAATAATCAGATATAAGAACGAGTAATAATTAGATATAAGAACGAATTGAATTTAAATTGTCGCTAAGGCTATATTCTGAAGGAATATAAAACGTGGCGTTGTTTAACATTGTTTCCATATTCTTATCATTAATCAGAGTATGCTTTGCCTTTAAAATGTTTTTTTGATATTGATAAACAATATCTGCTTTCTTTTGAAGCCAATTATATGCTAAATTATCATCATTAATTTGGTATAATTCTTTCGCAAACATTATGATATCTTCTTTTAAAAAAAATAATATATGTAATGAGCTGGAACTATACCGAAAGTCGAAACTTAAATACGATCCTTGAAGTTGCATAAATTCCACAGAATAAATTGCTTTAATTATTGCTTCTTTATTGGTCGGGTTCGCATCGTCTGGTAAATAAGTTTCTTCGAATTCTTTACGACTAAAGTAAATTAAATTTTTAAAAAAGTAAAATCAATAAAAAAGAAATGCAGGTTTTAATTACCTAATTAAAGCATCGCCAATGCATTGTCTACAAATTTTAATTTTTAACTCATAAATTATTACGGGATCAGTAATTTCATTTTTACAATGTAGACATTGTTTATATCTATATAAAACAAGAGCTTCCAGCCTTGATAATTCTTTGGGAAATTGGAAAAAGTAATTTCTCCAAAAATTTTGATATTCTTTAAAATGTCCATGCATTTTTTGATAAATTGACTTATTTACCAATAAAAAATTAAGAATGCTTCTTGGTGATAGATTATTTGCGATTTCGGCTAAAATTTCGGAGATTTTCAATTTTTCAAATATTGATTTTGTCTTATCATCTTCAATAATTTCAAAAATCTGTGAAGGGCCAGCCTCAGTCGCATCTTATAATTAACGATCATATAATTAAATAAAATACTTATGATAAAGAAAATTTAATATAAATATTTAATTACCTGATTCATATTTACTTTTGTATGTGACAATTATTTTTCAAATTTCTTTTAAAGCATTCCTCTTTTCATGATCTTTTCGTTGTATTAATTCTCCTCCTTTATTTTTACTCAAATGAATTAAACTGAAATTGTGACTGAGCTTATTTACTTCACTGTGTAAGTAATTATTTTCTTTTTTAAGCTCATTAAGCTCATTTTGTAAATTCTTGACCTAATTTGCAAATCTTTTATCGTATCTTTGATGCACTTAATTTCAATTATTCGAAAATTATAATCATTTTTAGTAATGTCATTACGTCTAAGTTTTCGAAAAAGAAGTTTCTCTGTTTCAGTAAGATATTGGATCGTAACATTGCCAATATCATATTTTCCTGACAAAAGCTGACGTTCGAATTTTTTAATCAATGCTTCTCGAGGCATTCTTTCTATCCTTTAATTTCAGAAAATTTACCTTAATCGATACCTTTTAAATAAAATTATTTTCTGAATAATTTTACTATTAAATTCTAATCTGTCCCAGTATAGATAATACGGTATCATAATCAAAGTGGTTTAAACTTTATTGTGCAAAGCTTGGAGGTTTCCAATTTTCTGTAAAATTTTTGATTCATTAACCAAATTTAAAGTAACTCTATGTAATACTTATATTATAATCATGCATTTAAATATGAAAATCATGTAATTTCTATAATTGAATTGAACTTTAAATTAGAGTGGCTTTTATGTTAGCATTAAATTAGTGCCAAATTTGAATTGGATAACAATTTCAGCTCTAATCACAAGTCATCCAAGATCGTTTCAACGAGCACTGGTTCGGTCAATATTCGGAATTACAATATTAACTTAAAAAAACTTGATATTAAATAAACTAAATTTTTTAGAATATACTATATATAAAAAATATCATATATTACCGTCGGATTTATGTAACATTGTAAATAGCAGATTCCTATCAGAAAAGATTGTATTAAAAGCCATATGATTATATGATTTTATAAATAATGATATATCTTTATTGCGAACTTACTAATATTATTTATTTAAGTACAATATTTTTACAATAAGCGCGTATTAAACTAAAATTAGAATATAATAAGTTGACTCAGCAACTGAGTCATGATTTGGATACAAAAAACTACACGTGATTTGTCAAAACTATATATTAACCGACTCTTGTGGTTCAAAATTTCCAATTAACAATATATTGTTTTCATTTCTAATTTCATAAATTTTAATGTCATTTGAACTAAGAGACTTACCCTTTCCGCCAAATCAAAAAACTTACTATGATTATTTGAATTTTTCGAATTCTTTGTGATCATCACAACTGACAAATGAATCCAACAATTTGGATTCTTTAGAGGATGCTTCTCAAGGTAAGAAATTATAATTAAAATAGTAATAAGAGTGTAATTAATCTTTTTTTTATATATAAGATACAATTACTTTCGAAAATTCTTCGGCCAGTGAACCAACAAATAAACTAGAAATAAATTATGTTGGAAAAAATTTTTTTATTAACGCCGCACTTGAACAAAAATTAAATTATGTTAATCGTAATCAATATAAATTTTATATATAGCTTTTTACTCATTTATTTATAATTAATTTGTTTATTTATTATTTTTATCATAATTTCAAAAAGTATTTATGTGATCTGTAATTATACTGCCTGTTGGAATTACAATAAGAACAGGTTTTTTTGATATGGTTAATTATGGTGACTTGATTTATATACGTTAATTTTATGTTAATTTTATCATGTTGAAATCGCAATTGTTAAATATATTATAAAGTAAACTCATATAATTTTTATAACGATAATTGAATTGAACTTTAAATTAGAGTGGCTTTTATGTTAGTGCCAAATTTGTTTTGGATATATTCGGGAAATTACATAATAAAAAAAGATAATCATTACGAACTTTGATCTTTTTTTGGAGCATCACAAAATTTTATGCGATTTCTATCAGAAAAGATTATCTTTGAACACATTTCTAATAACTGACCATTATGCAGTTTATCTATTGAATCCCTTCCTCTTTAAGAAATGTAATTCAAGCGTTTCACGTGATTTTTTTCATTGGATTTTAAATAAATAAAAATTTTGAATTAGATTCGATTGATCAAATCAATAAAAAATTTCACCCACATACAGGAAATTTTTAATAGAACATACACGATAATCACTCAGATTGACTTTCACAGCTTCGAAGAAAAATTGTCGTTCGCACTCGCAGGCATTCTTAAATATAGCAATGAAAAATTTTCTGGTAGTTTCTTCGATCATTTTATGCGTTTGGGCAGTGAAATATTTTATTTGATGAGTGTAATTATTGATTTTACCACCATTTTTTAGTTTCCTAATATATTTCCCAGATTTCAGATATCTAGATATTAGGATGTTGATTTCTTCCTGTGTTAATTTGGTCTGATATTCTATTATAAATTTCTTTTTAACCTTAGCAGGAATCGCATTAGAAATCGCACTTTGCAGAAACAATACATTAACAATTTTAATTATTTCCAGTAATGAACTTGGATCAGATGGTGGAAAAGCGCTAGCAGATGCTCTTTGCAAAAATAACTCCTTAACATCCTTAGATCTTACAAATAATAACCTTGGCCCTTCTGGAGGAAAAGCTATAGCTGATGCCCTTATCAGAAACAACAGTTTAATTCATTTGAATCTTTCATCTAATCAGCTTGGTTGTGAAGGAGGAAAAGCATTAGCAAATGCTCTTTGTAAAAATAATACGTTAACAACTTTAAACCTTACCGGTAACAGACTTGGATCCGATGGTAGGAAAGCATTAGCAAATGCACTTCACAAAAATAATGGTTTAACTTCTTTAGACATTTTGTATAATGGCCTTGAAAATGATATAGGAATAGCATTAGCAATTTCCCTTCACGTAAACGCAACATTAAACTCATTGCAAGTTAATGGTAACCAACTTGGATCTGAGGCTGGAAAAGCTTTTGCGGATGCGCTTGATAAAAATAATGGTTTAACTTCTTTAGATCTCTCGTATAATATCATTGGAAGTGATGCATGAATAGCATTAACAATTTCCCTTAACGTGAACGCAACATTAAACTCACTGCGATTTAGTGGTAATGAATTTGGTTTGGAAGTAGAAACATGTTAAAAGAAATAATTCAAAAAAAAAGTGACGGTAGAAAATTGGATTCTGATAATAATGACAGCATATGGGAAACTGAAACCGTTTGTTGACTATAGTCAGTTTTTATGGATATATAGCGTTGAATAATTTTGGGAACCGTAACTGTTTGTTGATTGTGATTTTACAATTTTAAATTTTTATGATTTTTTTGTTGTATGAGAAATTAGTTAGTAATGAAAATTAAATAATAATTCATATGAGTTTCATTTAGTTCTCTTCAATTAGTTCGTTTAGTTTTATCTTCATTTTATTTCGTTGAAAATAAAAATCCCGTGACTTTTGACCAAATTAGGTCGGAATGGGTTGGAAAGATAAATATTGCCAATTTAAAGTTGGAATTAGAGATGATACAAGGATTTTACTATGTATAATTACAAGTGCCGGGGTACAGCGCCAGTAAACTATTTTAGATAAACTCGTACTAAATATTTTATTTGATTGTATTTTTAGTATTAAAATAGAGCATATATAATTTTATCTGGTTTTCTCAAAACCTGTTTATAAATGTATTAATTTATATTACTTATATAAAACCTGAATTAAACTTAAAGTTAATTTTTATATTATTACCAAATTTGGATTGAAAAATCGTAAATCATGCAGCTTCTATTCATTCAAATTAAAGTAGTTTTTTATATAAAAATTTCCTCACCATATCAGACATATCAGTATCAGGTTTGATTGTGATTTGACGCTATATTTCGCAAAAACCGGTATTATACAAAATTCATTTGATATCAATATTTTATAATTCAAAAAGATAATCTCTTAATCAATTGCTATGATCACGTAATGTATATTATAGTGATTAGATTTCTAAGGAGATTTTAAGGAGATATTTGTTACTGAAGCACACGATTCGGGAAGCCAGAAAAGTTTTTCATACAGATGACTCCGTCAAAACTATCAAAACTAACAAGTATATTGACTTTACCCTTATGCAGTTCGCCCATTGAAGTTTGTGAATACCTTAACGAAGTAAAATTTCGCATGATTTATTAATGAAGTTTATTGATTCTTTGAATTTGTGTAGTTTTCTTGACAAAGTAAAATCTCATGCGACATTTTCAAAATAGAATTATTGTACACGCGAGTTATTATCTTTAAATACTACATATGATGTAAATTCATCAATACATAAGTAAAATTCACTTGACATTATTTATTAAGTCAAATGACAAATGAAGAGTTCACACTACTAACGTACTAATTGTCTGAAGCAGACATTTGGATCTGAAAATGCACGTGCTTAAGTAGCCAATCATAGATAAAAATTCGTACCATATAATTGGCTGATGAAAAATTGCTGAACTTAGTTGTAACGTGTGATTTTCCTAAATGATTGTTGTTTTTTAAAGTACGTAATATATATGTCTTACATGAGAGTCAATTGACTGACTCTTAATTATAAAATTCACGTGATGTATATAAATCCATATAAGACACTGAATCCCGATTATTAAACATATTTTATTTTGCTAAAACTGGTAATTTTATTCACTGACCAAGTTTGTTAAACATGTAAATACAGAAAAAGCTCGTGAAGTATGTACTGATTAGATCCATATGCTTTGAGACACATCCGCTCGTTTGATCGTTATTTAAAGAAAGTAAGTTCTAGAGGTGCGAACTATAAACTGTAATTTTAAAACTAGCATTTTTAAAATAAACTACAATATTAATAGTTCTCACCTCTAATCTTAATATAAGAATTCCCCTCTAAATCTCACCAATAATGGGTCGTATTCGAAAAGATGAGATTCCGTCTGTTACGTTATCAGAAGTCGATTATGAAAACTATCGTAAAAAATTTCCAAGTGACTTAAAACGCGGTTTATCTTTTTCTAATCAAGTGAAACTTCATGATACACTAAGAGCTATTAAAGAATCAAATAAATTTACAGAAGAATTTTTTACTGCCGCCCGATGTTATACCAATTGTATTAAAGTTCATTTTGCATTTTTTTTATTAGAAATTTCATATTAATTTGTTAATTATATTTTTTGTTAACATTGCTAAGAACTTGAATCAAAGATAGTGAAAAAAGCAGAATCTAATCAATCCTTAATTGAGGAGTCAACAAATTCCATTCTAAGTTCTGAAGAATGTATTTCGAATTCAAATTCAATAGCTAATAACATTTCAAAAGATAAAAATCTGAAAGAATATTTGTCGAATCAAACGGCAGATCACCAACAGCAGTCACAGTCGATTTTTGCAGAATCAAGTTCAAATAGTTTAATCTTATGTGATAATGAACCCCCTATAATAGTTAACAAAAGTTCAAATAAGGATTTGGATAATAATTTGGATCAAATACAACAACAGCATTAATCAATTAATATCTATCCTAATAATAATAATAATAATCGGAATAATAGGACTAATAATGATAATATAAACTGGCTTTTTATTGCAATTATTGTTGCACTCACGATAATCTGTGTGTTTACTATAAAGGTATAAATAGCATTATTGAATCAATTTATGCCATTAATTTATGTTATTTAAAAACTTTTATTTAAATAGAATAATATTGACAATGTTAATAATATCTGGCAATACGTAGGTATATCTAAAAAATATTTGATATGATATTTAACAGTATTACTAATTAATTTTTATAATCATTACGGTAGACCAACGAAAGATTATTCGTGATCATAGAAAATCTTAATAACGTAAAAATCCTTTATTTATTAATAATTAACATAATCATTCTAATTATTTTAATGAATCATATTTCGAATAGGTACCAGCAAATATTTGGAATGCAAATAACTTAGAAGCTGAAAACACGGATTTGAAAATAAAAAATGCTGCGCTAGAATCTGAAAATACCAACTTAAAGATAGAGAATGCTGCCCTCGAATCAGCACTCGTAGACCATAAATTGTCTCATAAAGAACTTGAATCACAAATTCAAAAATCAAAAAATAGGATTCAGGTCCTCGAAACAGAAAAAGTGAATCTTAAACTGTCACACAAAGAACTTGAAGCACAAATTCAAGAAGCAAAAAATAAGATTCAAGACCTTGAAATAAAAATTCAAGAATCAAAAAATAAGGTTCAGGACCTCGAAGCAAAACATTCGGAGCTCCAAAAAATACATACGGATCTCACTTTAAAGTACTCTTTTACACAAAAAGATCTTGTCAAATTACAACATGAGAAGGTGGAAAACGAAGAAGAAATCAAAACATTAAAAGTAGAAATTAACGAAATAATCGCTGCTAGAAATTAAATTGAGAGTAATTTGCTGTTAACAATCAATGAATTAAGAAAAGAAAAGCGGGAAAAAAATGAAAAGATTGATGATCTGAATAAAAAAATAGATGAATTGAATAAAAAAATAGATGATCTGAAAGATGAAAAGGTGAATAATGCGGTTGAACAAACAAAAAAAAGATGTAAATGATTTATAGCCAAATTTAGTATATGGCTATTCTAATTTTTGGATGAGATTCATATAAGCTTTGAATAAATACATGTTTTATATAAATAAAAAATTATTTAGCATTTTAATTAAATTTTGAAATATGACCTTTATGGTACCGCATCTACCAGAAAATATTTTGATTCAGTAAATCCAAATTAGTATATAATACATCATAAATATGTGACAAAAAAAAATATTAAACCTTACAAAAAACTATTCCAATTTTGTACCATTCTATACAATTCCAACACCGAAGACATTATAATTTTTCTGCTATTTTAAAATTAGTTATAATACTAATTTATAACTTATATGTAAAAATAAAAATTTTCTGCTATTTTAAAATCGATTAAATGCACTACCCCAGTTGAAATCCCTCCCGAAAAATGAACGTCCAATAAAAACGTTGGATAACTCTCGCCAGTCATAATATGTTTATCATGTGACCATTGACTAAAGAAAGTCCCGTGACGTCGAATCAAGACTCAATTTTGTGATTTCATTTTATTTCGGGTCGGAAGACTTGGAACCAGTCGGTCAGAAATCATTGACCCGGACCCGAAACATAGCCGGTCTGCGGAACACTAATTCTGGCTGTAAATCGAAATTTTGCTTAGAATTAGTAAGTTTGTGGTGTCCAAAAAATTTTGCAATTTATGTAACCCGAGACACTCCGGCGATTCGGATTCAGACCTAGGATTGAACCTACGGAGCATTATATACTGACGAGTAACATACCAAACAATTTTACTTAGTACACGGTTAGCAGGTTTGTTAGTAAAATTTGTTAAAATTTGGTGATTTCAAAAATTATTTAGGTCGGAGAACAATATCTAAATTTATGTATCTAAATTTTTTTATATTAGTGTTAAATTAATGCCAAATTTGGTTTAAATGCAGTATTTTTAATTTGTTATACATTCGGGTTTTATTTTTTTAAAAAGCTTTATTTTACCTGAAAAGTTTATCTTACATGAGATTCAGTTATCTTTGAAATAAATAAAGTAGGTTTAGAATTAATACATGTGAAATAGTCGAGATTCACAGTGGGGTATATACTGATTAAATCCAGGCTCTGTGACGCTTTGATTTATTTAAACAGAGTGAGATCTACTAGTCTGTTATCATTTTTGGTCATAAATTTTGATCATAATGAGAATTAGAGTCCGCGATTTAAAAAATATTGTTTTAACGGACGAAAGTTATGAAAAATATCGACATCATTTCACAACTACACCTCTTAATTTTTTAATTAAAGAAAACGTTCGTTTTTCAAAGCAACCAGAATGTGTTCATGATGTATTAAAAAGAATTAAAGATAGTAATAATTATGATGACGATTTTTATGTGGCAGCTCTGAAATTTATTAATAATGGTATTTAATCGGTTATTTTTTTATCAAGCAGTTGATTTTTTTAATTTATATTCTCGTTAATAGAAGGAACAGCAAGCCAAGGAAATACCATAATTAATAATTATGATGACAATTTTTATGTGGCAGTTCGGAAATATGGTATTTAATCCGTTATTTTTTTTTATCAAGCAGTTAAATTTTTTTAATTTATATTCTCGTTAATAGAAGGAACAGCAAGCCAAGGAAATACCATAATTAATAATTATAATATTAAGATTGCAATCAGTGATGTAATGTTGTTGATATTGCTTACAGTTAACATCCTTGTGTTATTTTTTTCGATCTATATTAGTCTTTTTGAAGCTGAAATATTACTCATATCGTTTACATTTAACATCCTAGTGTTATCCATTTCTATCTACATTTGTATTTGATTACAACATGTACTTCAGGTTGATTTAGTTTAATTTGGTTTTCTTGTTTCTTTGTCATTTGCAAAAAAATTAATAAAATTTGAAGTATAAGTTGTTACCGTGTCCTCGTAGAATTTGAAAAACTTCTGATATTTTAAATTTGTTTTATCAATTGTTGAGATTAATTTTTGATAGCTCTATCAGAAATCGAATCTTATCTCGACAACCTTTATTATAAACAATTATATGTTTATACATACTATGGATTGGGATGTAGACAAAATAGGAAGGATGCTTTATATCATTTAACCCGTAAAAAAGTTAATAAGTAAGTATACAATGATAATTATTTGAAAAATATATAATGTAAAAAAAAGAAGGACGAATAAGAAAGTATAAAATAATGGTAGTCATAGTTATTTGGAAGTAGAATCTATATTCATATTGATTTTCATTATTCAAATGCTGATTTTTACTTTTCAAAGACTGAGTTTTAATTTCCAAATATAACTGAATTTCATTTTCCAATTCTTGTATAATTCTATTAGATTGAATCGTTGGATTAAGTAAAAGCATAAAATAGTTATACGAAATTTACCTTTTCTTCTAATAATGTATCGACTGGTGATTTGTTCATTTTTGCACTTTGCTTAGGATTTCTTTTTGACTTAAACAAATCAATGATCGAGTATCAGACTGCTTTTTAATAATTGAATAACGGATCATACTGTATGCTAAAATTTTCGCTGATCACTTTCTCTAGCCAATCAGATGCCAGAAAAGAACTATACGTACAGTACGTACAGCTAAAATTTTTCAGGTATCATATAAATGGCACATCACTAGGTGTTACTCTTTTTAACATAAATAAAGTCAAAAATAAAAATCACGTGACCTTCTACCAAATTCGTCGGAATGAACAAATATTGGCAAGTATATTTATTTGTGAACTAACTGAAGTATTTTTGTTGTTCATGCAAGTAATCAAATAGATCGAAAAGAATAACACCAGGATGTTAAATTTAAGTGATAACCTTATCATTAAAAAAAATATTTTTTTTCGAAAAATTGGGTAGGTGATTATGCAAACCGATAAATTAACTTTGCATGGCCTTATCATAAATGCAAGAAATCTAACAATCATTTATTAAAGGAAAAAATGGCAACACTTGCTAGAAAGTAACAAAATAATTCTGTTATAAATAACTGTAAAGTTTAGATTTTATTTAAATATTAGACTTCGTGAGGAAATTGAACGAGCTTAATAAAAAAATAAAATATAAAGCGAAATATCACGCGCATAAAAAGGATCACAATACTGGCAATTACACGGAAATCGACGTTACTTAAAAGAGAAAATGCTCAACAAAATGAAAAATTTATTAAGAATACTTTATTAATATATTTTCTTCAAAAAATAAAATTCCAGAGGTAAAATGCATAGACACGAAAGCCTATAAAAACATTGAGGTATTCTGAGAAAAGGAGCTGTGTCCATTTTCATATTATATTCAATGATGAAAAGGTTTATCTATATGATGAAAAGGTTTATATATCTAGGTATAACCATCAGGAACAGAACGACAATGCAACAAAAATAATATAATACCGGATTTTATGCCCAATTGAAAAAATTTTTAATTACGTTTATTATATCTTTGATATTATACTTTTAACATAAACATAAATAAAGTCAGTCCTGCAATGTAATATTAAAAAAAAAGGCAAAAAATAACACAAACCTTATCTTTGCGATCGATAATTTTGTTAATATCGTTTACAAATTTCTCATATTTTGATATAATATAATCTTTGATATTACACTTTTAACATAAATAAAGTCAGTCCTGCAATGTCATATTAAATAAATAAAATGGAAAATAATAAAACCTTATATTCACAATTTTCGATTTCTAATTTGTTTTGCCAAAGTTCTTTATCATACATTGTTTCTTTGGTAATACTCTTTTTAAATACAATAAAATAAAGTCAATCTCGTATTGTATACAGTATTTAAGTATTTTTAAGTTTTAAGTTTGTCTTAGAGCATGTATTAATATATTTTCTTCAAAAAAAATAATTACTTCATAAATCAAAGAGTATTAATTGAGATTTTTATATTTAAATTTTTTTTGTAGGAGAACTTAAAATTCATCACTTTGCGAGATCAGGATGCATTCTACTTGTTTATCTATTTTGCCTGTATTCATTTATTGTTAGTGTTTGAATTATTTTATGCTAGATGTATTTTCACGGTTTTAAACGAAATAAATTCTACGATGAACTAATAAATTTAGGCGAAATTATCCGCAATCAAATTTTTATGATTTTTATAAAATTCGTACCTCATTCGTTCATTTTTATTATTTGTTGTTATTTTTGCTTTGGGAGCTTTCCTGTTTGGAATTATATTAGATGTATTTGTTTATTTTGTATATAATTTCACCACAATGCCAGTATTTAAATTGATTCACGCAACAGTGCTAATTTCAAAAAGATGATTTCTTACAAAAGGAAAGATATGTATTGAAAAGGTCTTATTTCTAATATTAAGAGCAAATATTGAGAATATATTTTATTGTGATTAAGTCTGCCTGAAATCATTTAAATTCTAAATTTAAAGTCAACCATTTCAAGAATACTTGAACCGTGGCTTTTCTTTCACGTAATCAAGTAATTTTATTGATTTTTAAATCAAAATAATAAATTAAAAATAGACCTCGAGGACACGGCAACAACTTATACTCTAAATTTTATTAATTTGTTTGCAAATGACAAGAAAACTAAATCAACCTGAAGTACTTGTTGTAATCAAATACAAATGTAGATAGAAAAGGATAACACTATGATGTTAAATGTAAACGATATCAGTAACATTTTCGAAAAGACTATTGTAGATCGAAAAAAATAACACAAGAATGTTAACTGTAAGCAATATCAGTAACATTACAGGACCTTCCATTTGTATATTTTTCATCAAGCGATATAATGTGCAAATAAATTTTAATAAAAATTTTTTACTAATGTCATTTTCAAATTTGTTTTTTTTTTTTTGCACAAATAAATTTATAACGATAATAAGAACTGCTTTTGAAAATTTTCTTTTGCAATCCTAACTAACGAAAAAAATAATATGAGTATTAATGTGGACAAATTTGAGTATCAGTCTAATTTAATATATCTAAGCATTAATTTGGGCCGAATTAGGCGTGAATTAATTTGAGCATGAATTTGAGACGAATCAGAGTATAAATTTGGCCGAATTAGAGGCAGATTTGTTACCAAGAGATGGGCAAAGAAATGTGATAGCAAAAATTGGAATAAATATTAATGCCTAATGAGCTAGAAAGCATTAGCAAGAGCTCTTTGCAAAAACAATCTTGTAAATTTTCTTCAGTAATGACTCTTTCAGGAATAGATATTTGGTTTGTGCAATTCTTTAAGAATAGTCAGCTAGAATTTTAGCTTTATATACCAATATTTTTTAAGATCAATAAAATTAATTTATATTTAAAAAGGACATTTTTGCAATTTTAAAAAAATTATTTAATTTTAATTATCAATTAAAACCTAATATATAATCACAAATTGGAGAAATTTCTGGACGCAAAATTTTTTATTTATTTATTGTTCGCCGGTATTTTTAAAAAGAAATCAATTAAATCAGAAACATAGTTAAATATCAATAAAATAAGAAATCAATAATTGTGAAGAATAAAATTCATTTTTTTTATTATACGTCGTGACATTTCATCTCGGAAAATTGTTTGCAATGGATTGTACATATATTATTTCGTTATCTGGAAAATATATTATTTTGGTGCTAATTTGCATAATTTTTCATGTTTGGAATCCATTCGCAATTTCTCAATAGACAATATGGTGTCAGGAAAATTAGCTGGGAACTAACTTTCAGGGAATTATACCAGAATCAAATTTGAACTGTCTATTAGGGGTCATAACAATTGACTAAGATATTATCTATACAATATCGATATCAAGTGAATTTTTAACCCATATGAGTTTAAATTACTTATTCGTTGAACTAGAGAATATGTTGGATTATAAACAAGTTGAAAATTTAAAGCAATTATTACCTGGTGATTTAGATAATAAAACAACATGGTGTATATTTGACAGGATTATAGGAACACTCCATCTGAATTTTTGTATTTGAAATTTAATATTGTTCTCTACAAATAATCTAGAAAAATATATTTCATCCAAAATTATCTCATTCCGGCACCAACTTTAAAAATGATACAAAGAAATTTATTAATAACTAATGGTTCTAATTAATAGATGATCGAGGTGTATTATATGTTGGAATATATGTAAACATTTTAATTTCTTCGCATTCATCCTCCATGCCATCATTAAAAATGTTCTCTTCTTCATTCTCTTCATTCCTATCGTTATCCTCACTATAATAATTGCTAATATGAACATTGTCCAAATTTTCATTAAATATCTCTTTAATAAGTCTCAAATTCTCTTCAATGTGAATACTAAATGTATAAAGAAATTGAATTAAATTTATTAGTTTATTCACTGAGTTATTCTTAAAAGGAATTTCAACAATTTCTAATCTTCTCATCCAATACAACGGTGCGATGCTTCTATCAATAATAAACAATTCTAAAACAGTTTCTAAATTTACAATAGATGTATTAATTTTTATATTTTATTAATAAAAATAAAAGATCAACTTACTAACCATGTGCGTGTAATAAATAAACCTTGATTTTTTCATTTTTACCAAATCATCATAATTATGTGATTTTGCATACTTATTAATTACAAAATCTAGAGCATCTTTTCCGCATTTTGCTAATTTAATTCTGTCTTTCTTTATATGTACTTGCACCTGAGAAGATCGATTAAATGGTCCATTTGAAATTTCTCCTAACATGAGTTCTAAATCCAAATGTCCTCCAATTTCATATACTCCATATATGTCGTTTTTTTTAATCGGCCCTTTTTCATTATTTCTTTCTAAACTAGCTTTACTTGTAATTGTATCCCTATATAAATAAAATTTATTAATAAAAGAATTAATATATTAATTAATTTAGAAGATTAACATACCATCTAATAAATATGTCGGATTCTAAAAAATCTACAATAAAATTTACGATTGGTTGTAAAACATAATATGCCCATGATGATTCATTAACTTTAGTTAAACACGATTGTACACTAGGTATTCTCCACAACCTTTTTCTTTACAATTAAATAGAAACACATAAGAGTTTATTTCATAAAAGTTCATTAGATTTATAGATATAACTTACATTAAATCAATTAAAATAAGGGTATTTCGGTACAGACAATTAAAGCATTATCAGCCAAAAATTGGTTTTTAATAAATTTCTTTAGTCCTTCAGGTAATTGCTTAGGCAATAATGTTTCTTTAACATTATCCCATAGCCTTATTCCTTGCAATGCCTTCTTAATTGGAGAATTTTGAGTATCCAAAGTTTCAATGTCCAGAATTCCAGAGAGTAATAAGTCATTCGAGCTTAATTCTACTTTTGAAAATGCATTGCTAATTGTCTTTACAATCTCGCTTTCACTAATAAATTTTAGCTAATTTGATTTAAACAAAATAATTATTAATATTTAGATATAAATTAAATTAATAAATTAATAAAATTTTAATTACATTTGTGATCCTTTTTTTTGCTTCAATTAATTCCAACGGTTCATACAATGTACAGTCTAGAACTTCCTGCCAACCTAGTCTTTTAGCACAAGATTTAATATATACACCATATTGAACATAAGTATTATCGTTTTGAGTAGTTTTGTTAAGATCTATTAACACTTGAAGCTCTTTCTATAAAAAAAATTTACAATTTAGTATAAGTATACAAAGTAAGAATAATTTATTTTAGCATACTTCAAGAATTATTTCCAAGTGAAGGGCCATTTCTTATGTGGGGGATTTAATTCAATCAAGTCCCATTATTAAGAAGTATTTAAATCATTTCAAAATCAAGTCCCACACACTAAGATAAAGTTTATGAAGACGTAGGTAATAAAACTGACTGATTATTTAACCAAACGAATAATAAATTCAAGCTCCTAAATGTAAGGGATTTAAAATTTAAATCAAGTCCTACATGTTACGAGGCTTGTATTTATTGCTTAAAACATTATTTGTATAAATCAACACATAAAGTCTTCAATAATTCTTATATGTGGGGGGTTTAGATCATTTGGCGCTACGAAATAGAAATGAACAGTCTACAGATCCTTATACATGTCCAATAAATCAAGAGAAACTAATTCATCATTTAGATAGACTGCATAATTAAATTAGATGTCAAATATAATGATTATTACTTACCGAATAACTTATTTTTTTTTTATTTGTTTTCCTAGAAAACGTGATATTTAAATCTTGTTTTATTTGGCTTATATTTTTTTTTAAATCAATTTTGTTGGTAATTGCGCTAAAGAGATAATAATGATATAAATTTACGGCTAATTTTTTT
>QKWP01000716.1:99238-124030 GCA_003550325.1 Gigaspora rosea | reverse complement strand
GGCACTACCTTTATATATCAATAATACAACAATCGTGAATCTTGGAATCATTTTGAGATTAGCAATTTCAATATGGAATTGGTATTCATTTGTTAACACTGGGTTTTTTTCTTATTTGAATTTTATAGGATGGATATTTTTTTCAGGTATATATATATATATAATTAACTTCTTACAATAATGTTTAAAATGTTCGACTCGTGTGTTTCAAATATTTTATTTTACATTTTGCAGTCTTTTACGAAATTGAAATTACTATTTACCACTTTGCAAGATCGGAACCTTAAGTTTTTATAAGATATACACCTAAATATTTGCTCGTTTTTATCGTCCTTTGTACTGCAAATTTTAGTTGGTTTTATGACTTGAATTACATTAGATGGTTTTGTTTTTTAGGTACAAAAATTTTTCATCATTTTTAAATTGATAAATTGATGCCTCAAATTAGAGTATTAATTATGATTTTTACGTTTAAGTCCTTTTTGTAGTTGAACTTAAAAATCATCACTTTTTGAGATCAGGATTTATTTTATCTGCATTTTACTTGTTTATCTTTTTTATCTGTATTTATTTATTGTTGTGTTTGAATTATTTTATGCCAGATGTTTTCACGATTGTATTTAAACTCAATAATTCTAAAATCAACAAATAAATTTGGTTTAATTTAGTCGAAATTACTCAAATTTTACACTAGTGCATCCTATCGACATTAAAATATTTCGGGGTTAGCCAATCAAAATGGCCAAAAATTGAATTTGATTGGCTAATGAACAATCAAATAATGCTGATCATCGAATTACGAAACAGGGCTCTGCTGGATAAATAGTTTCTTTATCAGTTATTAGTTAATTCAAATAAGTAAATTGGGTCTATGAATAAACACAGGGGGTGCACTTAAGGAGGTCCTACTGTATATTATATATTGATGGTTTTATTTTAAAATATTATATCGTTTGTTTATATGGTTAAAATTTTTCACTTGATTATTAATCTTACTAACTGTTGAATTTATTATTAGTCGATTTGTGCAATCAGGATCTCATGACTTTACAACTACATTGGATTTAGTAACTTTCGATTTGGATTGCAGTGGATGACTTTGTTTATCTGGTATATATTATCCATTCAAAATTTTTTGATTAAAATTGTATTTACGCCTTATTCAGAATTTAAAATCATATTTACTTGGCAGAATTGGGATCTCGTGATATTATAGACCATTTGTTTACTTCTTTTATCTTATGTCATTTAATTTTATTTGAATTGTTTAATTCAAAAATTGATAAATGGCCCGTTATTTGTTTCGGTCCAAATTAAGTTCAATTTACAAATTTAGTTTAACTTGGTTTTCTTGTTTCTTTACAGTCATTTACAAAAATTAATAAAATTTAGAGTGTAAGTTGTACCTGTGTCCTCGTAGAATTTGAACAATTACTGAATATTTTAAATTTGTTTTATCAATTTTTTAAATATGTATAATTTTCAAGAAAATTTTTTAAATATATATAATTTTCAAGAAAATTTCACATTGGATCTTTTCAATATTGCTTCTAAGATATACATTGTTTTTATAATACTACAAAAACTGGTTTATTGTAAATATAATTTTATCCGGTTTTCCCGATTCATTAACAAAACCGGTTTATAGATATTTAAAATTAACGTGGTGTCCGAAAATTTTGACGTCATGTAACCTGAACTCCAACCTAAATAATTTTTTGAAATCACCAAATTTTAAGCTAACCGGTGTACTAAGTAAAATTGTTTGGTTTGTTACTCGTCAGTATATAATGCTCCACAGGTTCGATCTGAGCTCTGAATCCGAATCGACGGAGTGGCTCGGGTTACATAAATTGCAAGATTTACCGGTATTTCATTTTAGCATATTCACTTTGTACTTAAACTTGATCCGATCCAATCATTATCCGATAAATTATTTCGGAATAGTGTTCCGCAGACCGGCTACGGTTCGGGTCCGGTCTATGATTTTCTGATTCGACTGGTTCCAAGTATTCCGACCCGAGTCTTGATTTTACGTCACGGGACTTTCATTTGTCAATGATCACATGATAAAAATATTATGACATCATCTGTTTACTTTTTTGTAATAAATAAACATTACTGTTTTTATTTCGTTATCAGTGTTTACATATTTGCATAAAATCCGTAATAATGTTAAGTCCACAAGATGGTGAAAATTTTTTTAATGAATTTATTTTTGACATTAAAAAATCGAAAAATTCGAAATGTGAAGATATAGGACTGTTAAGGTTCTTAGAATTTTGTGAAAAAAGTGTGGCTCTTGAAGTTAACGACAGAAAAATTTTACACAAAAAATATTTGGAAGGTTTAGATGCTATGATTAAGGGTATATCTGATATTTAATTTTTTGAAGACTGAATATCTAAATATAATATCTATTGTCCTCTATTTATCCTTGAGCTTCTCCGAATATATTTTTCTGATAGAAACACTTAAGCGAAAAAATAACAATTTTTCAAAAGATAAACTTCAATCAATTAGAACCAACTTTCTTGTAAGCAGTAATGAAGAACCCAAAGTTATACTGTGAACAACAAGAGACTACTAAATTAGTTTCGTGATAATGATTATAATGATTGCATTAATATTTCTGACTAATGTAATTTTATTGGACCAGAAACTACTAAATTAGTTTGCATCAAAAATTATCTGGTTTTACTATATTGACCTTAGCAATTTTTGATTGGTTCCTTCTTAGCATTACAGATGTCTTTAGGGATCAGAGACTACTAAATTAGTCTCGTATCAAAAATTATCTGGTTACAAGGATAACCTTGCAGTTTTTGACTGGTTCCTCTTTAATTATTATGTGATATCGATTAAATAGACGAATATTTGTTCATCAGTATTTAGGCTTTGTTCTTATGATTTTTAATTGTAACTACAATACTAACGCTTATATATATATCTTTTATAGGTTACTTGTGCATGTTACGAAGTATATAAGTTTTGTACAAATGTTGCGTATTTGAACTAAAAAGATAAAAATTGTAAGATCATTTATTCTACATGATTGATTAATAAGATACGATAAAAAAAATTATAACTACTTTTCTAATTTTATTTAATTTTCTAATTTTATTTATAGTTCCAGAGAGCCATATTAATAATCTAACTATTATACGGAAGATTTTTAATAATTGCAAAGACATCACTGAAATAAAAAGCATTATGCATTTTATTCAAAACATGGGAGTAGAACAAATTAAGGAAATCAAAAATACAAATCAGCAAAAACAAAAAATCGAGACACTTGAATACTATTTAACACTTAAGGTAATTGAATATTAATTAATTATTTTATTATTTATTAAACTAAAATATTTATATTTGTAAAATTAGAATGGCAGTCCCAAATGGTTTATTAATAAGCTAAATGAACTTTCTAAGTATCATGAACAAGTTCTTAAATATTCCTTATTAGATCCTTTCTGGTGTCATATTGTTGATTTTGGAAAAGAAGAATCAGTTTGGAAGAAAATATATGCAAAATCATTACTAGATCGACTGAAAACCAAATGCTCTCCTCGATTTTAAACAAAAAAGTTTGGCTGAATCTATTCTTATATGATGGCAAGTATCCAGATGCAAGTATCCAATTCTTAAGGCTAATTATGAGTGAAAGTTAAGATTTAATTAATTTTTTAGGATAAGACTATGGATTAATCCATTTGATAACATTTATGAATCTGATTTAGTTCTAAATTACATATTTATCCCTTTGGAAATTGTTCTGAACAAGTTCTTATTTGGCAAATTTCATTTACATGGGTAATTAAAATTTTAAAATTAATTATTTTGATTGCAGTATATACCACAAATTTATATAAAGCTAAACATTAGACCAGAACATCCAACGCAATGCTCTTATGAGCGTAAAAAACTATACCATCGCCCCTCTTTTAATGATTGGCCAAAGAATCTAGAAGAAGCAGTGACATTATTTGAGAAGCCTGAAGATGATAATCTTGACGTTAATGATTCTGTTCAAGAAACGGTTGTTATTATTAATAGCAACAACAATGATCCAATCTATATTTCAAATAATAAAGACAAATTGAAATCTCTTGATACTACCAAAGAACAAGGAGTCACACTCTTTCGAGTGTATAGCCGGAAAGTTGATACTGCTGTAACCTATTCTCCAGAAACTGATATAAAATTGTACATTCTCATTTATGAAGCAAAACGTCTGTACATTTCTCAACGTGGAGATTATAATAAACTATGCAAAATGCTTAATGATGCTGCGAATAGTTTTATTTTATACTTGGTCAAAAAATGCAAAATGGTTACCAATGAACTAAAAAAATTGTTTTCTGAGATGCAATGGATCGGATTATTTTCATCTGGTATGTAAAACTACATAAATTGTATGGTCTAGTAACGATTATAATATTTTTTTTTGTTAATTTAGATGGGAAGATTTATTTTATGATATACCAAATATGTGAAGAAACCAAGATACATTTCATTACATATCAAAGTTCTTATCCCATTTCAATTCCAATCAAACATGAAAATCATGATATAGCAAGCGCATTAGAAATATTTTTACAGGTTGAGGTTAATATCAATAATAATAAGATGCAAAAATCTTTCTATTCTTTGTTTTTTGAATAATATTTGTATTAATTATTTTATATTTGATTTATGTTTAGGACATTTTTCAAATGAACTTGAAAGTGATTGAAAAAATTCATAAGATAGCAGATCAAATAAATACAAATGACACAGATCCTTATAAAACAGCAGCTCAAGAATATCTAACGAGAGTCATCAGTGAAACGCCTTCAACTCTACTTAAATAACTCATGTAAATCGTATTAATAAATAATTTATCAAATATCAATTAGAAATTTAATAATTAATATCGATCAAGTAATAGTGATAACTTCAAATTCTCTTCAAAGCAATTTATCAAATTTCAGTTAATAATTCTCATGACGTTTAAAAGATATATAAAATAACTATTTTAAAATTAAACAAAACATGAAAATTAGTATATATATTCTTACTTTGGCCACTAGAAACTTGTAATACCCGTATTGTGCAAATTTACAACATGAAATAGTACCCGTTGACATAAGATCACATGTGATTTCAATAATCAACTGTGAAAATTTTTTTATTTGATATTTTTATCGAATTTAATCATTTGGCTGTAAGATACCTTCGCTCAAAGTGGGTTAAGCTGCAAAAAAAATACGATATATAATACATTCGATTTTGTTTAAACTGCAAAAAAGGAGATCTAATTTTTTTTGCATGATTTTAAGTCATGGGAATTTATTTTCATTCACGAATTATGTGATTATTTGTTATCAACACGTGATCATCATTAGCATTGATTTATGTTTAGGCATATGATCTGCCAATTCATTAACCATGCAACATTTGTCAACTATTTATGTAAAAATACGACACGAAATATTCATTATAATTATTTACATTATCGATAGAAAAAGTTATTAAATTCATTTATTTAGAATGTGAAAAATTGGTTTATTTACAAAAAGATAAAACAATTAAAATGTGCACTACAATCAATCTTTAATAATCTGGAAAGGATTAATAACAAGAAAAGATTCGCCTGAGTGAAGTAAGGGTCACAATTCCAAGATGTCAATAAACTTCTTAAAGTGGGAATTCATGGTTGAACTGCATAAGGTCAGAAATAAATCATGTAAGATAAACTTTTCAAGCTTCAAAATCGCGTGTTTCAGTAAGATGGGTTATTGTTTCGGTCCAAATTAAGTTCAATTTACAAATTTAACTTTTCTTGATCAAAATTAGAATTTATTAAATAAACAAGCATATTGATCCCTTGGTATTAAAATTTTTCAATAAAGTTTGTACTGGACAAATTTCTATACTTCTATTTTTTAAATAGTGGAAGCACTTGTACACATAGTTGAATTCATTTGGCATTCATGACATGGGATCAATTATTTCATTCTAATCTGTAAAAGTGCAGTAACGTGATCATAGATTTGGTCTGCATTATCTAATTAGGCCGATGGTAATCAAAAAGGAATTGGGATTCTAAATAACCAAATGACCAAATGACAAGGTAGAGATGTGTACTGCGGTACTGATAAGCTACAATTTATTTAATTGTAATGTGCATTTGGTTTTGCGCAAATTTATAATATACTAATATTAAGAGAGAAAGAAAAATTCAAAGTAATCATACATATTCATTTTTAAAGAAGTAGGGCAAACTTAAGTATAATTCCTTTGAGGCAAAATTAAACTTAGTTTCAAGCAAATTTATTTGATTTTAGTTTGTTGCTATTTTTAGTAGATCATCATTCTATCATTCAAGCCCTTTTTTTCGTATGTATAAACATATAAACTGAAATGACGTAATCTGTAATCTTTTAATGATGTGTTAATTGCATATTATTGATGATTGGTCAATTTTCAACTGAAAACAAATTCGCTAACCAATCAAATTAATTCAATATAATTATCAATCGAACAATAAAATGATAATTATTCTTTATTTTTCAAAGGCAAATTTAAATGATTGAATTATAATTTCAACCAATATCAATTTTTCTAACAATTTTTCTAATATTGATATTAATAAGAAATTGCAACAGACAAAATGAAAGAGCAAATAAAGAGTATGCTCAATAATGTCGAAATTATTATGAGATCCTGACTAAGCAAAATGATAAATATCATATTCAACACCAAACAAGACTATTAAGAATAAAAATAATTAATACGGTATTTGATTCAAAAATTTTAAATGCAATGATGAAAATTGGTATATACCTATTAAACAAAACCATCCAATGTAGTTCAATTCAGAATATCGAACAAGGATAGCGAAGCCAATGAAATTCAAAATTGAATAACAGATAAAGAAAATGCAGATAAACACTGTATGTCCCAAAATTTTACAAAAAGATCCTGATTGTGCAATACGACGGATATGGTTAAGTTCAATTTCAAATAAAACTAAAAATGTAAAAAATGATTAGTACCGTACTTCAGGGTTGTTCCTGGACATGAACATGGACCTAATGGACGGCCACATGTCGATGGACAGGCGTCCGGAACATCACTACCGTACTTGAGCCAACAAACTTAATGAATGCTTTCATATATACCAAATAAACATAACCATCCAAAAAAATTTGAACCAGAGTTCCAATCAATGTTAACGAATTTGCCATTAAAAAACCTGCTATAGTTAACAAATGAACACCAATTCCACATTGAAATCGCAATTCTTAAAATGAATAGTACATCTTTGATTATCTTTTTGTTGGTTAATAAAGGTAACATTGCGACAGGACCAAAAATTAGAAAATTTATTTTGTAGACATTTTTCACGTCTTCATAGCTGTAAAATGTAAAGCATATATGAAGCAAGCAAAAATAATGAAAAACTTGAATTTACTGTAACAAAATATATGAAGCAAGCAAAAATAATGAAAAATAGAATTTACTGTAACAAAACTTCGATGGAAGGTTTAAATGATAATCCAAAGATAAATTCTAATACCTAAAAATACAAAAAAATATGAATTTAGCAAAAAAAAAAGAATATTATTTAAAAGCAATATTACAATATTATAAATTAAAAATTAAACATACTCTAAAAATAAAAACTCCAGAAGCGATAACAAAGCAAAACTTTATGTAAACTTTGAGTAAATGGCTTTGTATAGCTTGTTCAGAAAACTGCGTACTCATATTTTTACAAGTTAGAATTCAAGAACTATATAAACTGAGAAAATGCACTATAATATAGTTTTAAATATGTGCATTAGTAAATAATATATAATATAGATAAGTAACTATTGCAGATTCTATATATTTTTAAACTTGTTTTTAAGTTGTAGAACCAGTTTTTTGTCAAAATATTTAACATCCATCCCAGATCAAAATTTCCCAACATCTTCTCAGAAAAAAACGGGCACAAATTTAAATTTAAGAGCTTCAATAATAATAGAATAAGGTGGGAATAATTATTTCTATTACGCGTTTATTAAAATTTGCATCATATTTATAAATTTATCTTAATTCTTTAAAGTAAATAAAACAAAAATGCAAAAAAAGAACTACCGGTAAGAATAATAGGATGCATTGAATAAATTTTGCAAGATATTTAATAAATTTAACTCAATTCTTAAATAGTCAACGAAGCAGAAATAAAAAGAACCACCAGTAAGAATAATAGAATAATTTTTTTACAGCGCGTTGAATAATAAAATTTGCAATATATTTTTAAATTTATTTCAATTCTTGAATAGTCAATGAAATAGAAAGTTCTTTACAAATACTACAGTTAATATAGTAAAGAATAATAATTATAATATTTCAGCCAGTGTTGTAATGTTACTAGTATTGCTTACAGTTAACATCCTTGTGTTATTCAGCATCCTTGTGTTATTCTTTTCTAACTACAATAGGTTTTTCATGGCTAAAATATTATTGATGTTGTTTACATTTAACATCCTGGCGTTATTATTTTATATCTACTTTTGTATTTGATTACTTACATACTTCAGTTAGTTTATTTGGTTCTCTTGATTCTTTATAGTCTTCTACAAAAATTAATAAAAATTTAAAGTATAAGTTGTTTCCGTGTCCTTTGATCTTCTCGTAAATATGGACAACTAATGATTTGGTTTATCAGTTGAATTAGAAATAGAATCTAATCTGGACTCCCTTTGTTTTTATATCAACCAACTTGCTTTATTTTCAACAGCTTAATTCCAAATCGTGTTTTGACTTTATTACATATGACACATTTAATGCGAGTCAGATTATATGTTGATGCAGGCCAGTTTAACCTAAGCTAGTGATGTGCAAAAAAAAGTTTAGAATATTCTAGAACAAATGATAAAACTATTAATAAACTTCTTAATTCATTTATGTCGCATGATATTTTACTTTGAAAAGGTGAATCTCATGTAAAATAAACTTTAAATTTTTGTATAATACCGGTTTTTATGAAGTAGGGTCAGTCAATAAACTTTTCAAGCTTTAAAATCACGTGTTTCAGTAAGAATATCGCATAATATCGCGTCAAATCATCAATCACGTTTGTATATTGCTCCAAAAAAAGACCGAAAATTCCAACTGTTCATTTACTAAGAGCACCGAAAATTTATGTATTCCACTAATATAAAAAACTACTTTAATTTAAAGTTCAATTCAATGATTTACGATTATCCAAATTTAGTACTATTTTTAACGCTAATATAAAAATTACTCTAACTTTAAGTTTAATTCCGGTTTTATATTGGTAATATAAATTAATTTAAATGTTACATATTAATAAACCAGATAAAATTATATATACTATAATATAATAATAAATAACGGGTTTTCAAATATACATAGTACGAGTTTGCTAAAAAGTTAACTAGTTAAGACTTCAAGATCCCTAGTAATTGCTGAAAGATGTGAATATTATTTAAAATTTATACAGGTTTTATTTTAAGTGAAAGTGATTTGAATTTTTATTATTGTTTGGTTTGCTTATTTAAAAATTATATGTTGTGGCTTTCATTAAAAATACGATATGATAACAGATTTTAATTCGACACGTGATTAAGTTATTGTGATAAAAAGAATTTGATTCGTAAAGAAGCATTAAAAAAAAATGAATAGCAATGAGTTTGAAATCCTTGAAGAGATTTCTATTTTTCAAAACTATGAAATAATTGCTCCTTTATATTTAACAATTCCTAACGATAAAACTTTAAATGTATATTTTCAACTTATCGGTGACACTTCTATCGAATTTTACTATGACTCGAATTTGTTTGATAACAAATTTTCTATCAAGGCGGAGTATGCAAAGATTATTAGTTATTCGAAAAGTAGATCTGTGAAGTTTCAAAATGTTATTTCTTTCGACCATTACGAGAATACTATTGAAGCCGATAAAATCGAATATATAATGTATTATCCGGATGGATTCTTTTATCGGAACTACATTGAAAAGGGATTTTATCGTGAATCTGGAACATATATCAAATATTTTATTTTAACAAATGAATATATATTTTATTTAATTAAATAAAGATTTACTATTTTATGCTTTTACTTAATCCAACGAATCAATCTAATAGAATTGGCAAATGAAATTCAGTTATATTTGGATGATTGCTCTCATTGTATACTTACTTATTAACTTTTTTATGGGTTAAATGATATAAAGACAGATTAAGTATGTGAAGAAAAGTAAGTTTGTCAGGAATTTATAAAAAACGCAAATGATAATTACTATAATTAACTAATACAGAAATTACAATTATCAAAAACATATAATTACAGTATAAAAGATCATTTTTAATTTTACGTATAATCTTTTCTGACGTTCGTAAATCTCAATCATCATCTTATCAATCTTTTCACCAGCAGAATTATCTTTTAAGACTTTAGAAAAGTATTCGGGAATTCTTAAAAGTATCATAATAAATCACATGACTTAAAGGACCCACGTGTGCGTTTTTTTTTGACTAAGGAGGATTAATATAAGCATTTCCTATGTCATTATTAAAACTATTCGACTGGTAGCTTTATCGTTAACTAAATAATTTTTAATTTAATTTTTTTTAGAGATATGCAATAAACTCATGAAAGGCTTTTTATATAACAAATATTACAAAAAAATATATTTGGTCAATTTATATTACCACATATTACAAAATTACGTTTGGTCAATTTAAAAGATTAAGAATTTACAAACTAAAATTTGTACTAAAAAATGGAAATAAACATGGAATAGGTAACACATCTGGTAAATTTTCCAGGAACGAAGAATTAGAACACGTAATCACGAAAATTGATGTAGCACCACTTCATATAACCAATCTGTTTGTGCAATACTGATTGGTCCATGAAGTGGCACTGCATCAATTTTCGTGACTACATGATCTAATTCTTCGTTCCTGAAAATTTGCCAGAAGTGTCGCCTTTTCTACATTAAATCCAATAAAATTAAAACATACTATGTATAAAGTTATTGAGATTTTAATTTTTCGATTCAATAATTTCAATGTCATGTGAACTGTCAGTCCTTATCTTACTGATCAAATATTTTGTCAAAACTCTTAATTTCGTGTCCTTCTTTTCAATCTTTGCCGTTAATTGTCTAATCTCTTCCGTTAATTGTAATGTTAAATTCTGAAAATAATTGTTATATTGAACAAAATATTCAAAATATTCATTGAAACGGGTTTGATAATTTGTTTGCAACTGTGTCCTTTCATTCTGAAGTACTTCTTTAAATTGCAATCTAGCATACTCCATTTGGTAAATTTGCTTTTGATGAGCATTGATATTGTTATTCATTTCATTTTTGATTTGTTGAATTTCTTGTATAAGACGTTTATTTTCTTGTTCAAGGATGTAAATTTGCTTTTGATGAGCATTGATATTGTTATTCATTTCATTTATGATTCGTTGAATTTCTTGTATAAGACATTTATTTTCTTGTTCAAGGATTCTAATCTGTTCATTTTCTTGCTTTTCTTTATTTAAATTTTTCATGAGTCGTTGGAAAGTATTTATGATACTTTCCTTCAATTCATATATTTGTTCATTTAAATTTTTCATGAGTTGTTGGAGAACATTTATGATACTTTCTTTCAATTCATATATTTGTTCATTTAATTGTTTTAATTTATCTAAATTTTTCATGAGTCGTTGGAGAGTAATTATGATACTTTCTTTCAATTCATATTTGGACTCCTCTTCATCGTTGTCAAACATTTCAATAACCAATATTGAATCATCATAACCAGTTGCATTGTTTTTTTCGGAATAAGAGGTATAATGAAAAATAAGAGCAAAAATAAACAAAAGTGAGCAAATAATGAAAATAATATCCATTTTGTAAATCAGATTCCCTAAGAATGCTTCTATCAAAATTTAAATATTTTTATAGGAATTCGACTTCTGCATAACTCTTCTTAATTTATAAGCAATCTTGGGGCGGGAGTCTCTCTTTGATTCAAAAAATAATTTTTTTTAATGCTCAAGACCTGATTTTTCGCAAATGTGCATTATCGCGCAGTCTTTTAGGGCTTAGCACGCGTATTAGTACGCACGCTTTTGCACTTTATGATTCTCTATTATATTACCTGCAATGTAATCAGAATAATTGAAAAACTTGTTTATATAAAAAAAACGATAATAAAGGATGCATTAGCACGCATATTTTGTGCTAGGTACGCGTACTAGAACGCGCTTGTACTTTGTACTTTATATTGTTACCTGAATTATAAATATTAGATCTCTTTGTGAAACAGTATAATATAAAAACCGGTTTTTAAAATTAAAAAATTATTAATTGCGACTGGAGATTAAATTGATGGAGGTAGCCAATATTCGGTTATATTATCTAGCAATCATTAGTTGAGTCTATCATCTAAGTATCGTTATTCACTAATGTAAGTATAAGAAATTTTGATATTTTCTTGTTCAAAAATGTTCATTTTAGTATAATACCATTTACATATAAATTTGACAATCTCTTCGAACCGTAACAAAAAGTTATTAATAAAACTTGTGATAATGTATAAACCGGTTTTTATAATGTAAATACAAAAAATTACAATAAAAAGGTGTATGCCCAGTACGTATAATCTAACTAGATTCTAGCCCAATCAATAATCAAATACTGATACGTTGAACCCATTCTTGCTTAGCATGTATGGGTTGAAATTACGTCATAGTTGCGGTGTAACTATTATGGTATCGCTGAAGATGTGGCTTAGTACGCGTATCAGAACGCGCTGTTGTTCTTTGTATTATGCAATAAATAATTGAGTATACCGAATATATAATTTTATATAATATTGTTGTGTTTTAATTTTTTTTTAATAATAAACTTGGCACCAATCATTGTGAAACATAAGAACAATTGAGGTTAATATAATTTTTTCAGTAATATATATATAATAATCTACAAAAAATATTATTAATTGCTCAATCATTAATCTAAAAAAAAATAAAATAAAATATCCGAACAAATCAATTTTAATTTTAATATTGTATTTAATGGTGATTGTAGGCAACCCCAAACTTACTAAGCATGTATTGCTGTAAATGACATAATTATCATGAATACAAGACGTAGAAATTATCCTATTTTAAACATATAAAATCAAATAGACCTTTTTCCTCTCACTTGGAAATCAAGAGTCTGCTGAAACGAATCTGGATGAAGCCTATGTTGCTTTGAGAAGCTTGGATTGGGTTAGTTGGTTTAAGCTGGTATTTAAAGGTGAGTGTGGGCAACCCCCATTCTTACTTAACATGTATGGGTTGAAGTTACGCTGTCACTTAGGTGAACGTTATAGTTGTGGTATACTCTGCATATTGTCAGCCGGATGATATGTAACTATCATGATGATGTCATTGAAAGATGTTGGCAACCCCCATGTTTGTGATGAATAGATCCTTGTGTTAACTTTTTTTTTATTTACTAGAGTCCATAATTAATCAGAAAACTTTTTAAAGAAGAGATTCACATACGTTACTTGACGAAGAATTATAATAGGAAAATTTAATTGTTATTTAATTTTTTTTTTTACAATTGTATTATTTAATCATTTTTATTAATTCAAAATTGTTCTTTTGATTAAAAATTTTTGGAATCGATTTGTTGTGATAATAATGAAATAAATTTCTTTCAAATATAAATTATGTCAAAATAATTCGAGTAATAAATAAATAAATAATAAATAAACAAAAATTGACTAAATAATGGCTTAAAACTAGTTCTCAACTTGAGAGTGAATAACTTTGCAAAATTTTCATCGGCAATTCTGGCAACGAAAAAATCTCATGAACTTATCATATACCGTCAGCTCATGTTATCTTGATCCAAAGAATCCCAATGAAAAATGGAGAAGCTTCGTAAGTCTTAAATATATTCGAGCTTCGCCTATTTCGCAAGTCACGGCAAAATCCTATTCCTAAAAAAAAAATGACGTTACTACTTATAATAAAATAATTGAAGACTTTAAAAAAGCACTTATCGATGATATTTATTCTCTATACTTGAAGCTCGATTGACTCGATTGACTTTCCATTAGTCACAGGAATTCTTTGATTCGAGATGACAGGAATTGACGGATTATGACAAGTTTATAAGGTTTTTTTCGGTTGTTTGAATAGCTGATGAAAATTTCCATAGCAATTCTTTCTCTCAAAAAAGATGTTTGTTGTAAGTTGAAATACGCTCTATTTTAACTTCATAAAAACTAGGGACTAAATAAAAAAGTGTGAAACGTCTCAATCATTCAAACCGACACACTATTAATATAATGGACACCTCTATTACGCTCTCCAAATTTATAAAAATTATATAAATCAAAAAATTCTTTTCAAATTTTTTCTTTTTTTGCACTCCAGCTTTTTATAAAAGTCCATTCTTCTTTTAATTGACAATGATCTTCACGTAGTGATTCTAGAACTTGTTTTAAATCTTTTTCTGAATGACAAAATTTTTGTAATAAATCTCTTTTTTCATTTTTGGAATCTTCAACCAAACCTTTCAGTTCTTTCAGTTGCAATTTGATATTTTCAATTGAACCATTCAACGTACCTAATTTTTTCATTCTAAAAGTGATGCAATTAGATAGATCAACAAATTTCGTTTTTGTAGATCGTAAGGATTGAAATTCGCAAGTTTTGTTTGATTCATCAAAATAATTGATCATTCTATTTCTTGTATTTCTTTTTTTATTAGATTTAAATTGAGGTTTTTCATTATCTATTTTATCGTCTAGGTTTTTCTGCGAATGGTAATTAAATGGTTCATTATTGGTAGTTGGTTCTTTTGTTGAGCTTTCTTCAATTTCTTTTATGGTTTTGTATTTTTTATCATTCTTCTTTTGATTCTTGAGCATGTGATGATATAACAAAACTTCCATTTTCGAAGCGGAGTAATCACCATAATGCAAAATTATAATATGATTCTCATTTGGAGTTGGCAAGAGAGATTGAGATAAGTTATTATTAATTGATCGAAACAAAGAGATTCTATAGTTTCTTATTTTATTATATTTAGGATTTTTGTTCAATTTGGCATTTATTATGTTTGTAGAAATGGCCATTTTCTTCTTTCTAAAGATCTCATCTCCAATAATTACATTTCTTTGATGAATATAAAATAATCCAAGATTGATTGCTGTCAGTTTCATTTCTTTTAGGCAAGTGTTGTCATGAGATGAGCATTTTTATTCGCGAATTCCTTATTAAAATACTCAAGGTAATTGAATAATTCATCCAGGTTTTTTTGTTGTAAATAATTTATCTCCAAATTATTACATAGCAATTGATTATTTAGCTCGGTGATATCATTCTGTAAATAATTTTTAAATGAATCAACTAAAACTTTTTTTTTGTGCGTGAAGTAAATTTTTAGTATTCTGTATTCCATAAGACTAAATTTGAGTAGAAAAAAATACAATAGTAGATCTTCTTTCATTGTGAATATTTGTTCCTTAAAGAAGATAAAAATGTATAAAATTGTAAAAATAGTATTTATCATAGGAAATTGTTGAACATAAAATAATAACAATGATATAATTAAGATAATTGTCAAATTAACTAAAAATGCCAAATTTTTAAATAAAAAAAAGATCATATTATTGAAGCAAGTATATAAATATAATTTGGCCCCAATTAACAAGGAAGCAATGATCTCAGTGAAAAAGGGTTGTAATGATTGTTCCAATGGACATTTAATTTGTCTACTTCTCACAGTATTATAATTATCTGAACAAATGGATTCAGATTTGTAGAGAGTTTTCTTAAATAATACAGAAAACCCAAGAACGAGACATGAGAACAACAAGAGTGGTGGTGAGGATGCGAAAATCAAAGTAGCAATAATCAAAAAAGTCAAAAAAATTAAAGTCAGGAAAATTGTATAAAAAATTTTCAGCAAAAGAGAAATTAAATAAGAAAAAATAGTTGTGGTTATTCTTAGCAATAATGCTAAGAGCTTTAAAATGTTTTTAAATGACATTCTGTAATTTTTCAGTAATTTTGAAAGCTATATTTTACACTTTTAATAGTATTTTTCGTAATTGAACCTGTTCAAATAAGGAAATGATTAATTCAATTTTGTTTTAATTTATGCTCTTCGCTGCAGCTATTCGTATCACCTATTTTACAAAACATTAAAAAGAAACTCCGTGTTGTGTATGATGTACAGTATATAATGCTGATCTGTTATAGTTATACGCGCTATTGCAAAAGGCTTTTTCGTGTTGATTTTCTCATAAACGAGTTGTTCAAATAAGGAGATCCTAAATTATAAAATTTATGTTATCTTCGCTGCGGTTATTCGTTAACCTTATTTTTACAAAGCTTCAAAATGAAACTCCGAGTTATGTATGAAGTGCTGATCTGTTACGTAATTATACGCGAAGAAAGGTCGTTTGATTAATTTTATTGTATTCAAATAAGGAGATAATTAATTCATATTTGACTTAATTTATGTTATATTTAGCCACGGTTAAAATGAACTAAAATGAACATTATTATAATTAAATATGTTCTGTTATTCATTTTAAAAATTTTTATATTTATGCTATCTTTGTCTCAGTTATTCATATTACATAATCCTATATTTCTACAAAACAGCTTTTAATTATATAACTTATTCAAATAAGGAGATAATTAATTCATATTTGTTTTAATTTATGCTATCTTTGCCGTGGTTATTTATATAATTGCGATTTTTTAAAATGTCAGTTTTTCATTATTTAAAATTAAATCTGTTCAAAGTGATAAAAAATCTGTCTCGGTTATTTATATTACATAATACTATATTTCTAATAAAGAGATAATTAATTCATATTTGTTTTAATTTATGTTAACTTTGCTGCGATCAATGTAATTCATCTTGTTAATATTTATCGGATATCTAAATGTGGTGAATTGGTTTGTTTAACGCAGGCAGAAAGTTAACGAGATTCTTTCAAATTTCTTGTGACTCAATGAATGTTACTCAAAATCAACAACTGAATTTTCTGAAAACTGGGCTGAATTAAAATTGGGCAAAATTGAGATAAAAATTTATGCGAACTTGGTTTCACAACATAAATATTTAATCTTTTTTTAACATAAGATTGTCACAAATTAATAGCCCTACTAAATATCGCTTTTTTCAAAGTATCATATTTTAAATATTGTTCTTTTATTTTATTATTATTTCTTTTTAACTATTAAATTATGTCCGAAACAAAGAAAAAAAAAACTGACTATATCGGAAGAATTCAAAACAATGAAAAATTTCCTCCTTCCGTTGCTCCAGTGATAAGTATTACCAGATTTAATGTGGAAGAGTGGAAAATTTATAATGAAAATATTCTTGAAAGAAAAAGGCAAACTAAGATCGACCTAGACTGGGCTGAGGTTTATAGTAAATTTATTATGTTTAAGTCGATTTATGATTCTATCAAAACACAAACGTTTGTTGCTAAAAATCTAAAGATTAAAGAAATCAATAAAATGATCAAACAAGCAATTCCTGAATCAATGTTCTCTGAAATATCAAAATTGAGAAAAATTTATGAATTTACTGTGATTGTTATAGAAAATGAAAATATTAATTTATAAAATTTTCTTGTAAAAATACGAGATTTAAACATTACTTTAAATTCTCTTCAGGAAATTAATAGAGATGACTTCTTGACTTTACTTACCGCTATCATTGAAAAAAAATAAGGTTAGCATCTTAATTCTTTTACAAATATCCTACCTGAACAATAAAGAATTTAAATTTTACATTACTTTGGCAATAAACAGATTAATTAAAAATAAAAATTTTTTAATTTGTTTAATTATGATTAAAATTTAAAGATATAAATATGTTTAGAGCAAAATGTTTTCCAAAAGATTAAAGGTCAATTGTTAATATTTTAATTAAGCCTATGTTAAACCTTAGTAAATATTTTAGTTAAGCTTATCTATTAAGTTAATAAAATAATAATGATTTAAATGAACTATTTGCATAAGTACTTTTTTTAAAAATTTTAATATTTAAAAAATAGAAATTTTTATTAAGATCTGTAAATGATTCACATCTAGAGATGCGACCCGATCATAAATTTTATATGTAAAAACCGGTTTTTATATATAAAATTTATGACCAAGTCACATCTCTACAATAAGATTAACCGATTAAATTTTAAACTGGGCCAAATTCACTAAATTTAGAAGATTAAACAATTTTCTTGTTTACATTGTGAAACTTAAGAAAATTAAAATGTGGTCAGATAACTAATTGTCGCATTTAATAATTTAAATAATTAATTTTTTTAATTGAAGCTTGAAATTTCAAGAATTTCTTGATTATCAAATATTTTTCGAACCCCTCTAGGTTTCATTATTATCAAATGATTTTTTGAACCCCTCTAGGTTTCATTATTATGATACAAACAAATTAATTTATTGGTGCAGAAAAACAAGAAATCTTTCCAATTTTAGTTTTATTTCTTGAAAAAAAGTACAATTAGTAATTCTTTTTTTAAAAGTAAATGATCAAATGATTTTTCGAACTCTTCTAGGTTTCACAATTATCAAATGATTTTTTGAACGCATCTAGGTTTACAGTTATAGTACAAAAGCAAAAATTTTTCTTAAAAAAACAAATTAATTTATTGGTGCAGAAAGCATGCATAAAAGAAATTCTTTCAATTTACAGGTTAGTTTCTTAAATAAAGTACAATTAGTAATTATTTTTTTAAAGGCAAATGATCAAATGATCTTTCGAATGCCTCTAGGTTTCACAATTATGATGAAAGTAATTTTTTGAATGCCCCTATGTCTCAAAAATTGAAGCTTAAATTACAAGAATTTCTGATTATTATCAAATGATCAAATGATTTTTCGAACGCCTCTAGATTTCACAATGATAATAAATGAAAATTACAAGAATTTCTTGATTATCAAATGATTTTTCGAACGCCTCTATGTGTCACAATTATAATAAAAAACAAATTAATTTATTGGTGCAAAAAGCATGTATAAACAAGAAAATCTTTCTAAAAAAAAGTACAATTAGTAATTCCAAATGATTTTTCGAATGCCTCTAGGTTTCACAATTATTAAGCCCTAAGTTTCACAATTGTGAATGTGATTTTTGAACGCCCCTATGTCTCACAATTGAAGCTAGAATTTTTTATACAAAAAGCAAAACTTGTTTCTTAAAAAAACAAATTAATTTATTGGTGCAGAAAGTATGTATAAATAAGAAACCTTTCTAATTTTACATAATTCTTTTTTAAAAGCAAATGATCAAATGATTTTTCGAGCACCTCTAGGTTTCACAATTATAATATAAATTAATTTATTAGTGCAGAAAGCATGTATAAACAAGAAATCTTTCCAATTAGTTATGATGATTTTTAGAAAACCCCTAAGTTTCACAATTGTAAATGAATTTAAAACAAATTAATTTAAAGCATGTACGTTTCTTGAAAAAAAGTACAATTAGTAATTCTTTTTTTAAACAAACGATCAAATTTGATTATTCGAACGCCTCTAGGTTTCACAATTATACAAAAGCAAAGCATATGCGTTCTTGAAAAAAGTAATTCTAAATGATTTTTCGAATGCCTCTAATTTTCACAATGATACAAAAAACAAGAATTTTTTCTTAAAACATTTTATTGGTGCAGAAAGCATGTATAAACAAGAAATCTTTTCAATTTTACAGTTTTGTTTCTTAAATAAAGTACAATTATTAATTCTTTTTTTAAAAGCAAAAAAAATAACAAATTAATTTAAAACGTTCTTGATTAACTACAAGAATTTCTTGATTATCAAATGATTTTTCGAACGCCTCTATGTGTCACAATCATAATAAACTTTTTTCTTAAAAAAAACAAATTAATTTATTGGTGCAGAAAGCATGTATAAACAAGAAAATCTTTCCAAAAAAAGTACAATTAGTAATTCCAAATGATTTTTCGAATGCCTCTAGGTTTCACAATTATAAAGCCCCTAAGTTTCACAATTGTGAATGTGATTTTTCGAACGCCCCTATATCTCACAATTGAAGCTTGAAATTACAAGAATTTCTTGATTATCATATGATTTTTCAAACGCATCTACAAAAGCAAAAATTTTTCTTAAAAAAACAAATTAATTTATTGGTACAGAAAGTATGTATAAAAGAAATTCTTTCAATTTTACAGGTTTGTTTCCCAAATAAAAATTCTTTTTTTAAAGCCAAATGATCAAATGATCTTTCGAATGCCTCTAGGTTTCACAATTATGATGATTTTTAGAACGCCCTAAGTTTCATAATTATGAATGTGATTTTTCGAACGCCCCTATGTCTCACAATTGAAGCTGAAATTGCAAGAATTTCTGATTATCAAATGATCAAATGATTTTACGAACGCCACTAGATTTCACAATGATTAATAAATGAAAATTACAAGAATTTCTTGATTATCAAATGATTTTTCGAACGCCTCTATGTGTCACAATTATAATAAAAAGCAAATTAATTTATTAGTGCAGAAATAATTGTACTTCTTCAAGAAGCAAAACTGGAAAAGATTTCTCGTGAAACCTAGGGATTCGAAAAATCATTTGATAATCAAGGAATTCTTGTATTTTCAAGTTTGTATTCGCAATTGTGAAACTTAGAGGCGTTCGAAAAATCATTTGATAAATTAAAACATGCACTAAATTAATTTGGTTTTAAAAAGATAATTGCACTTCTTCAAGAAGCAAAACTGGAAAAGATTTCTCGTGAAACCTAGGGGCGTTCGAAAAATCATTTGATAAATTAAAAAATGCACATACTTTTTGCACCAATTAAATTAATTTGGTTTAAAAAAGGATAATTGCACTTCTTCAAGAAGCAAACCTGGAAAAGATTTCTTGTGAAACCTAGGGGCGTTCGAAAAATCATTTGATAAATCAAGGAATTCTTGTATTTTCAAGTTTCAAACAAAGAAGCAAATTGGAAAGATTTCTTATATTCACAATTGTGAAACTTAGAGGCGTTCGAAAAATCATTTGATAATTGCACTTCTTCAAGAAGCAAAACTGGAAAATATTTCTAGTGAAACCTAGGGGCGTTCGAAAAATCATTTGATAATCAATTAAAAATTTAGTCAACTTTAAGTACCAATTAAATTTGTACGCCTTGCAAAATCTGTTATGGATACTCAATTGATGCATACTTAGTAAATATTTTCTCTCATTTCCATGCCTGAAAATAGAATTTATGCATTTTTAAAGTACCTTTTACTTTTCACGAGGTATGTGTAGTCTGACCAGAACTGATCTCGAAAGCTTTTATTGACAAATCGGATTTAGTTAATTTCTAACATAAAAATCCAATTATTCTCGGAAATCTAGAAATGATCAACTCAGGGGCATTAACTATTTATTTACTCGTTGAACATTTTAAAATTAACTTAATCTTTCATGAAACTTATGACTTTATTACTCAAAGGAAGTTAAATATTGTTTATTTTTTATTATTATTTGTTCATATATTCACTTATACATTTTTTTGCAAATAATTATAAACTGGCCTATTTTTAATTAATGAAGACTGTGTCTTGGTGAGGCCATTCATTATGATTGTTATTTCAATTGGCCGGTGTAGTATTAATGAAGACTGTGTCTCGGTGAGGCCGTTCGTTATTACTACTAGTATTTATAAAATTGTCTTGTATGATGATATAATGATTTCCTTAAATGTCTGAAAATTCTGAGAGATACGACAATGACTTCATAATTTTATTGAATACAAAAAATGAGGTTAACACAAACATTTTGTTAATTAATATCCATATTTTCTCCTTTGAGAATGGAAGCATCATCTCCGTGAAGGAAAGCATCTTCTCTCATTAACATCGGTATTGTAGGAATTCCTAATAAGAAGCGTAAGTAATTAAGAATATTATCAAATTTGTAAAGAATATTTTACCTCTTTCCCTTAGTTGCGCACTATATTGTTCTACTTGTTCCCGCAAATTTCTTATTTGAACATTTTGACTAGCAATCCGATTGTCGCCAAGCCTTCTCACTATTTCAAGATCCTGATTAAGGAGTTGGTTCTCCTGATCAAGACGTTGGTTGTCATCACGAAGTTCATTGATTGCTTCTGCTATCATTCTTCCTCCCACGACCTGACTTAGAAAATGGGTTTCTTCGCGAAGTCTATTGATTTCTTGTTGCATTCTTTCTTGTTGGATTCTCTGCATTCTTTCTTGCTGTATTCTCTGCATTCTTTCTTGTTGGATTCTCGGCATTCTTTCTTGTCGGATCAGTCTTGAATTTTCTAATAACTAGCATTAGCTATTAATACAATCAAATTGATAAAAGAATATATTACCTCTTCCTAACGAACTGAAACTTTCTACATAATCTTCTAAACGTCTTATTCGTAAATTTTGCCTGGCAATCGTAATTCCGCTCCAGCTTCTCATAGTTTCGAGTGTAGTGATTTCTTGTTGGTATTGTTGGTTTTGATCGCTTAGTCTAGTGATTTGTTCTTTATATTCATTCTTTTCTATTGTTAGTTTATTTATCAATTCAATCGCGATTTTTTGTGTAATTTTATATTTGTCTATACTCTTCTTAAATTCATTTCTTTCTTCAATGCTTTTTTCAAGTTTTTTTCAAATAATCATCTCTTTCTTTAATGATTACTTCTAGTTCTCCCAAATTTGTTTCTAAATTTTTGCCGTTTATTCTATTTTCTTTGAAGAACCTTTCAACTCGTTTTTTTCCCTTTGTAAGTAATTGATGTGTTCGGTTAGAAACTTATCAAGATCCTCTTTCGGATTCAAGCCACTGGAACAAGTATAACGTTGGTATTTCGCGCAAGTCATAATTTTCGCTTGCTGTAGTTTCTATATTTCATTCTCAAGAAGTTGATTTTTACTTATTTATACTTAAAATTAAATAAATAATACTATAAAAATATACTTAAAAGTTTAAAAATAAATTTATTATAAAAAATTTTGCTTGATTTCTATTTACTCACCCCATATATTTACAATAACTTGCATAAATTGAATGAATTCTTCCGGTCTATGGCCGTCTGGTATCACATGTCTATTTTATATATTTTTTATTATCTTGTTATTATAATTGGATCGAGTTGCGATTTATAGTTATATGGCAGGGACCCGGAAATTTGGATATCAAATCGCAAAAATTTATTTGGATATCGGTAGTTATTTTTCGTCAAAAGGCCCGTTGACAAATCAAATATCCCAATTTTTGCGTAGTGACAAGTGAAAAATTATATTTCAATTCCGGAGAATAATTATATTAATTATGCTATTCATATTTTTACTAACATAATGACTTTAGGTAGAAATAAAAGCATTGGCAGATGCCACTCGTGAATACATCAACGCAGAACAGGAATATTTGAAATTAATTCAGACGTTCGAATTGTAATAATACAAATGACGTACCGGTAATTCATGAATTTGAAGTTCTTTTTCATGATTGGTCAAATTTATCAATAAATGCTCTTTGCAATAACAAAACATTAACAATAGACACTTCAAGTAATAAACTTGGATCTGATATTGGAAATGTATTACAATTACTCTTTGTAAAAATACCTCTTTAAACATTTCAAACAATGGTCTTGGCTGTCTCGGAGTAAAACCAATAGCAGATGATCTTATCGAAAACAGCAATTTGATTTTCTTGAATCTTTCATCAAATAAATTTGGTTCATGATTAGGCAAACTGACAAAACGAAGAACGGCTGACTCAATTCTGGCCAAAATTGAAATAATAAATTTAAAACTTTATAGAACCCGCATATACAGAATTATTAATTCAGTAAATCTAATCAGTTTGTATAATAAACTTTTTTCAAAATAATTTTCAAATCAAAATAATAAATTTCAAATTATTTTAATACAAATTCGATACTAATGACATTAAAAAAAGTTTATTGATTCAATAAATCTGATTAGTTTGGTTTGTATTAATTACATTAAAAAATCCAAAATATAAAACTCAAGTAAAAGACTTACTAAAATTAGATATAATAACAAACACAAATATGAAAAGATCGCATTTATATATAAAAATTAAAAGAGTGTCTCGTTTCTTTTATCTTGTCTAGTTCTTGAAGATCAACTTATTGTAATTTGATGAGATTCTTTTCGCTTCTTCTTTTTCCAGTTTTTTGAAAGTAACCGCTCAGAATATTAGTGAGCGTGATTGTACAACTACTTTTACATAATTTATCATCATATACGATTACTCCCAAAGTTGATAACATCCTAACACGGATGTCTGACAGATTTAAGATCAAATTGCTGAAGTTGGATATCCCGACATGGATACCTGACAGATCTGATTCGATATGAATCAAATTGCTGAAGTTATGAATCAAATTTTCCTTAAGAAACAAATGTATAAAGTGAATATCCGGAAGTATAAAAATGAAAGAAATAATAATCTAAAAAAACTCCCTTAGTGTAAAAGTCGTTCGATTGATAGCATAGAAAAGAATAACATCTTGATTAATTCTTGAAGATCAGTTTCTTGTTATTTGACAGGATTCTTTCTGCTTCTTTTCTTTTTTGAAAGTAATCGCTCAGAATATTAGTGAGCGTGATTGATTAGAATTGTACAATCACTTTTACATAATTTATCATCATATACGATTACTCCCAAGGTTGATAACATCCCGACACGGATGTCTGACAGATTTAATCTTGTTAAAGATCAAATTGCCGAAGTTGG
>QKWP01000716.1:0-89598 GCA_003550325.1 Gigaspora rosea | reverse complement strand
TAGTTAAAGTAAAGTAACTAATTTATATATAACTTATACATTACTAATTTATACATAAAAAAAACGGATAACGATAATACTATTGCATAAACCCAGAATGAAAGCAGCCTTTTATATTTGTAACATATTAAATAAGTAACAACTGATATCACGCGTAAAAAAAAAGAAATTATTACATTGATATCACGCGTAAAATTTTTAAATAAAAGTAAAATAAGACTTTAGAAGTAATATTGAAAAGATCAAATGTGAAATTTTCTTGACAATTAAGCATCTGTAAAAAATGGCTTCTCTATTACCTAACGAAGTCCTCTTTGAAATATTTAAAAATTTAAAGAATAATTACAAAGACTTATTTTCATGCCTTCTTGTTAACCGTAAATGGTGCAAAATTATTGTACCAATATTATGGAATAAACCTTATTTTGAAGATAAAAGAGTCATCGAATTGTGTCTTTTTGGATTAAATGCTGAAGAACAAGCTAAGTTAATCCCTTTTAAAATTGACATTCCAAAGCCACTCTTTGACTATGCTAGTTATATTTCGTCCATCAACGGTCAGAGTTTGACCAGTGGGGCGTCAAATTTTCTTATCTGTTATACTTCGTCCATCAAACGATCAGAGATTGACCAGTGGGTATTAAATTTTTTTAGCAGAGACAAAAAAAGTTATCCTGAAACGGCTGCTTCTTTGATTTCAATATTGTTTATAAAACAAAGTAAGGAAGTAGAAACTCTGGGTCTTTCAAAAAATAACCTTGGTTCTTTTGGAGGAGAAGAAATAGGGCAGGAATATAGGTAAAATTGCCTTTCAGGCATTTTCTTTTCATATTTTTGCGTTTTCTTTATTTTTTGACATCGGGCTTATTCGTGCACTGCTCAAGCTAAATTGTGCACAAATTTTTTTTTGCTTATCGAACATCAGTTGTATATATAAATTAATTAGAAACTGCATAAATAAAAACACTACTAAAATGGAAAGCAATCGTAATTTTATTATTTATCCTATCTGATAAGAAATGTATTTCAATTACAGCTAACAATCATTATGTTACGTATCAAAATTTATTCATTCATCGCCATTGCCTTTATTATTATTATCGTTATAATTACCCCCTATAACGTGCTTATCCGGACACGAGTTAACCATAATGCAGTTTTTTATGTACCTCACTATCAAGTGTTGAATTTGTTTTCTTAAACGTGCTGAGCACGCAATGCGTGAAATAAGATCATCAAAGAGCAAGTCTTAAAGAAAAATACGATTAATGTAATTATCGTTATTACCAAAATTTTCACGTCCAATAGTCGATTTTATATTGATCATAGCAGTATTCTCTTAATGCAGTATAGATATTTCTAAAATAATTATTAAGATATTGAGTAATAGATTATTAAGCATAATATTATTTTGCTTGTTCTGCTATTTTCAAGTTGGCTTTTATATATTTATTAAAATATTTCTAATTGCGTAATTCCTATTTTGTATTTTGGCCTGCTTTTCTATTTTCAATCAAAAGTTTTAGTATTGTTCTGCATTCTGCTCTTTTGCAGTTGGTGTATCAAATTTATATGCTGAGCTACAGTCAGTAGCTGTTTAATACCAATATATTCTTTCTGGTTGGAATTTGCTGCTATTGATATAGTGATTACTAGTAGTCTATTTCTATTTTCTTATTTAGTTGTAATTGTTGTTAGGCTTTGATTTGATTTGCACTTAGTGGTAGGGCTATTGGTAATATTTCAGCTTTCTGTTGATAATGGTGTTTTTGTCAGTTTATTCTTTTTAAACAGTAAAGTATTATATATAGTTATTCGTCAAAAAGTTTGACAAATAAGGTAGTTATTGGTTGTTTATGCGCCCAGTAATGGTATTATTCTTTTGGCCATGACGATCTGCATGAACTTTTTTACTATGGTGTGAACAGTTTAAAGACATCAAATTATTACTAATTTTTTTTAAATTGTATCTTCTCAACAATAAGCAAAAAAAATCTTTAAAAAAAATATGTATTTTAATAGTTTTTAATAAGGTCTATCAAACTACGTATTTTGGTTTAAAATTTTTTTGCTTATTGTTAAGAAGATACAATTTTAAATTTATAAAGCTTTAGAAATAATTTTTTAAAATAAATTTAGCCAATTAAATTGCATTATTATTGTGTAACAAAACCTGTTACACTATAATTCTGTAATGCTATTGGCTAAATATGGTTACACTGCATACTAAAAATTCAGCAGTGGCTTAGCATTTGATGTCTTTAGACCATTTGCACCATGTAAATATGAATTTTATACTTTTTAAAACACTTTTTGATTAGCTTATTCAACTAACCCAAACATGCCTAATTTTTTATGCTTTACAGCATATATGTTGTAAACGGGAACAGAATTTAAGTAGATTCAGGATTTCTTAGGAACTTTAGATATATAAAAAATAAATTCTACCCTAAAATTGCCATTTTATTAAGAAATTCCAAATTCTGTTCCCACTTACAACATATACATTTGGTATATTTACTGTTTAATGTGTATATTATAGATTTAATTTCATAAGATAAACAATTGAAAATTATTTTTTAAAAATATTTTTTAGAAGGTCGCGTCTAATCATTATGAAAATGTATAAATATTTATAGAAAAAAAAATTTCTCTACAACTTGTTTCTGTCTTATCGTAGTCAATTTTAAATTCAGAGACATAATTAATTTTTGTGGCAATACGTATTAGGAGATTCAAATTTCTACTGAATATTTCTCCTTTTTATAGTTAAATATAGAACCTAATTATGGTTTCATGGAGCTGTTTTGCAAATTATTATTTCTCTGTGATTAGTATTAAGCAAAGGAAAATTCTATTTTGTCCCAGGTCAAATATATAAGTCTAGCATCACCACTCTAAGAAATTTTGCCGATTATTTGATCTTATTAAAAAACTTGTTTCACAATTAGTTTAGGGTTAGGGTTCCATCAGTAGGTTAATGTTTGGTTTAAAGGACCAGAATTAGATTGACCAATATAGATGCAACTCTAATAAAGTTGAAGCCTAATGTTAATACTTTATAGTTATTAATGTACACAACATTGCTGCTATTGCAAGAACCTTCAGAGATCTAAAAATCTGTAAGAATTGAATCAAGTTCTTGTTTGTAAAGACTGTTATACTAATTTTCATCAAAGTTTTAATTAAGATGATCTTAGAAGCCAGTACTATTACACCCAAAATGATGAACATAAAACTTTTGTAGAATGTAAATTTTGCAAACATGTTGAACTTAGAAACAGAATACATAATTTAAAAAGCATTACAGAAAACTTTAGATTTGCGATCTTGAGCATTTATATACTTACAAAGCCAGTATAAATGTTCTTTATAACTTTAACTATAACTTGTAAACCTGAATTAGACACTATATTAAGTCAACTAAAAGTGCTAGATTTCAGTATAAAATGAACTAGTCTTATATTTTTACCTTGCTAAATTCTACTTGCAAGAAACAGATCTCACTATTACTAAAGTTCTGAAACCTCAAATAAATGATCAGATTAATCAATCATGATCATATAAGAAAATAGATCTTATTCTATAAGCTGAACAAGCTGTTCTTAATAATAAAAAAAATAACAAACTTTGGCTAAGTTTTTTGATATAAACTTGCTATTGTTAATCTTTATTAACAGTTTAGTGCTTATGTTAACTTTTGCAAAAAATGCTTATATGTTAAATTAAGATAAATTAGATATATATAATGAATATTGTTAGAACTATGCTCCTTCACTAGCTTCTATTTATTAATTTCTTATACCAGAATCTGTAAACTTTTCATTAAGTTCTATTAATAAAGCTTTACCAAAACTAAACTATCTGCAACCACAAGTTGCACAATTATAATAACAAGTCAAGACTTAAAACTAACTTATTCTACAACTCTAATAGAAAGTAGAAAAGTTAGAAAGATTCATCCAAACTCTTTTATAAATATTCCAACAGGATTTTTAGACTACTTAACAATAATATGCCTTTCTTGCTTAAGAATAGAAAAAGTCAAAATTTTAAACTATCTTCAGCAGAATGAAAAACTATCTGTTGAATTAGACACTGTGTATCAAGTTTTTATAATAGATATTATAATTTCTTATAAAGAATATAATGTTAGTCTAAAACTATCTAAATTGAACATTGAATCTTTAAATGCAAAACAAAACAAACAATTTAGCCAGCTGCTGATAAAGTTCTTAGATATTTTTGCACAAGATACAACAGAATTAGAATAAACTAATCTTGTAAATTATTGAATCTATACAGAAGAAGGACCTTTTATATGATCTTGATCTTTTTTCTTCTTCTATAAAACAAATATTTATTAAAGAAAAAATACCTAAATGCTGATAGTGAACTTACATAACCTTTTTCTAGTCTCTGAACCTTACTAGCTGTATTAGTTTAAAAGAAAAATAACAAATTACAATTTGTGCTAATTATCTTAAGCTTAATAGTATTATCAAAAAAGATGCTTATTTTTTATTTCACATAGATAAAATGCTTAATATTTTAAAAGGATCTAAGTAGTTTTTTACATTTGATCTTGCAAGTAGATATTGATAAGTTTCTATGCACTATTCAGATTAAAAAAAGATAGCTTTTATAATTTGATATAGTATTTACAAATTTAATATAATGCTTTTTGAACTTTGTAATACAACTGGACCTTTTAACAATTAATAAATAGAGTATACCAAGACATTATATAAAAATTTGTTGCTGTTTATCTTGATGATACTATAGTATACTTAAAAACCTTTGATAAATATTTAGAACATTTACAACAAATCTTTATTAGAATTAGAAAGGCCAGTTTATAATTAATCTTAGAAAAATATAACTTTTGAATACAAAGTTTAGTATTTTTAAAACACATAGTTATTTCTATTAGAATAGCACCTGAGTTACAGAAGATAGAATTAGTTTAGAAGATTTAACTACCTAGCAATGTAATCCAACTACACTTATTTTTGAAATTATTAGATTACTATTGACAGTTTATTTTTATAGACACGTTTCTCCTGTTAAGAAAAAATAAAGAATTAATAAGCAAAGCCTTATCATTATATATAACAATAAATAAATTTCTCCTCAAAGGATATTAATCCACCTTTCAAACTCAAACCAGAAAGGTTACTTGATCGCATCAATTCTTTTATGTTTTTACAAAATTGAATAGCAGAACCACAGGTAAAATCACTTATACCTATAAGAGAAATGGAATCGAAGTACCTGAGAATGCTAAACTAGTTCTTAATGTTGCAAAATTATCTATTCTTGGCTCGGTAACAACAATCTTTAAATGGGAATGAAGACAGAAATCGCAAAAAATATCAATAATGACATTCTGTTAATTTTTACTCATTTTCATTTTCTTTCCTTTTTTTTAAAAAAAAATCTTAACCAATGATAAAGATATATAGAATTGTTAAATTTTATTAGACTTTAAATACTGTAAGGTATACTTATCACTACTTTCGAGGATTTTTGTTACATATAAGAATTTATTAAAATTTATAAAACAAGATTATGCAGAATTTGTTTTTGTATCTATATGTAAAAACTATTAATAAAGTTCCATTCCATCTGATTTTGACCAATTCCATTTTTTTAAATAAAACAAACTGATACAAAATCAAACAAAATGCCAAAATGGTGAATATAAATACAAATATTTATTCAACTTTTTATTGGCTTATTTTAATTGTTTCTTAAAGATTGTAATTAAACTATTCTTTTATCAGATTTTTATTAATATTGTGGTAGTATATAATAGTAAATTAATTAAATCTGAAAAATTTATCTCCCAAAGGCAAAAAAGCAAAAAACAGAATTAATACTTTTAAATTAATCATTAAAATCTGGAATGAAAAAGAATTTGTGAATGTCATAACAGATTTTTTCAAAAATTAAGTAAAGGATAGATTGGAGATTACAAACTATAAAGCTAAGAAATCCATTTTATTAGGAATTAAAAATGAAATGTGTATATTAACAAAATTGTTATCAAAAAAAAAATAATAGGTTAATTCTTACTAGTTATTTCAGTGTATTTACACTGAATAGATTTATTATTATTTAAACAAAAAATGCCTTATTGAGAATTAGAAGATGCTGCAGACTAAATATTTTCCATTCCATATGTATACTTTAAATAATAAAAATAGCTAAGCGTCTTACTCGACAAATTTACCACTGATATATTGACTTACCTGATTATCTATTAATACATCAGATGAAGTGGTCTTATATATATCGTTAACAATTGATGAAACTGATAGTGTATCTTTAATTTAGTAAAAAGAATAAATGTACATATCATTTATAAAATAGTGTTAGGTTGTGAAATGCTCATTTTCATATTAGATCTGTTGCCTATGGCTTCTAAAAATTTTTACATTAGCATGTAATAATCGTTAATGAAACTTTTAGCTTATTTATAACATTTACCAATATTTCGTTAATGTTAGGTAAGAAACTGTACTTTGTTAATTTGAAGGAATACTTTTTATGAAGTCATTAACAGGTTCATCATTGACCTTTAGTTAATATGAAATAATTTAGATATATTGCAATTAACTAAAAATATAATATGTTAAGATTCATTTACCTTATTGACTTGTCTAAATTTAGTATTTTTTTCTTTGAAACTTTAAATTTTTTATTGATTTTGGATTTGTTCTTTGGAGAATTACTTTTCATCAATCTTGAAGTTAACGCATCAAATCTTCGTTCATTGACTTCTTCGGTCGAGTAGAACATTCGTCAGATCGTGAGCTATCGCATTGCAATGATTCCTTTTTTAAATTTGAATTGTTAAATTATTTTCATTACTAAATCATATTTATTAAAAAATAACACAATTTGACACTAACTTATATCCATAGTTATAAATAATAAAATAAGAAAAATTTTCTAATTTCAATATATTTAGTTTTCAATATCCTTTTAATTTTTTTTTATAGCGACCTTATATAGAATACGAATCGTTTAAGCGTACATGGAGAGTATATACAGCCCATACAGTCACGTCTTCCATTGTGTAGAGTGAAGCTTAAAACATTAACTAAATTACAAAATTTGTTGAATTTTAAAAAAAAGCAAGTTAAAATGTTTAATGTACTATAATACTGTGTATGGCTTTATTTTAATTCATATTGTTATACTTATTTTTGCAATATAATCTTAATTAGATTTAAAATTTGCTCCACTTATAGCTGACCTCAATTAAGCCATCAAAAAATTAAAAATTTGAATATTTATTAATACATTGGATAATGGTATCACATTCCAATTCTTTATTAATTTAAAAATAATAAATTCCCGTTTTAAAATTTTATTTACTATAATAGAAAATCACAAATAAAGGTATACTTATTCCTCCTCATCTTTGTCTTTTTTATTTTTAATTGGCCCGGTTAATTCAGCAATCTTTTCAACTAGATGTTTAAATTCTTTACTCAATGTATCAAAATGTTCATTAATATTTTTATCAACATTATCGATCTTTTCTTCAATAGTATAATCATATTCAGCAATTCTAAGAATGGCAGAGGACAAATATGGCTGTAATACTTCATCAGCATCATCTTTTACTCTCTTAACGTATTTTTTAAGTTCATCGACCGAAGCTTCATAGTATCTTAAAAAAACAATTAGCATTATAATTTACAATTAATCGAGCAATAGAAAACGTAATTACAAGATCTCTGGAAACCAGTTTTTCTTTCTTCTTTGATAGGGTAACATCCAGAAAAGTTCAATTTCGGATAATATCTAAATAATAAAGATATTATTATTAATTTATTACTTAATTATAAAATAAAAGTAAACAATATACCTCTCCTCTTAGTTTTAAGAATGATTCTTCATTATTTGTTTGATCAATTGCTATTCCAAGCAATCCAATAAATAAATTCATCAAGTAAATGGTTGTAAAAAATGAAAACTTAATCAACAAAATCACCAATGTCCAATTTTTTCTTAAAACCCATGGTGAAACTGCACTCGAATCACCTAATAATGCAACAAATTAATAATCATTTTCATGCTAATGTCATTTATCATATATACGATACCTGTTAACATAAAATACACTGCAATAATTGCAGTGTCAAATATAGCAAATAAATTGGTATTTTCGTCTGGAGTTGCGATAAAGGATGATCCGCTAATAGTGCCATCAGGTGATATCGATTGATATCTTGCAACAAGATTCCAAGGATTGTTTAGATCATCAGTATAACTTGGTCGATTATAAGAATATTCAGTGGTGGGCCTCAATAAAAGATGTAATGCGTGAGAAAAGGCCAAAACAATGATACCCAAAATGACAAGAAAAGAGAAAACACGTTTTGCAACGCCGATCATAATTGCAAAATATGTTCCAAAATATTCGAGTGCACGGAAAAACATTAGAAATTTTAGTTCGAGCAAAAGAGTTGATATAGTGATAACCCATATTGACAGGATTTTATCAAGCAACCATATTAATGAAGTTATTGTCAGAAATAATATCGCAGAAAGATCTGTAAATTTGAACAGTTTCATTTATTAAATGTTATAGTATTTAATATCAGTATTAAATATAAATACCAAACCAATTCCAAGGGCTAGAAATGTAAGATATTGGATCATGAATAAACTGCTAAACTTCAAATGTTAAATGGAGAAATCCAAATACAATGGTGGCTTCTAAAAGTGCTGCTTGACTATTCCAAGAAATTTTATTTTGCGGGATTGTTGCGACTATTGTAAAACAACATAAAAATATTATATAAAATATCCATATTATAAAGTAATAGTGTCTCCCATAAGTTCTCCACTTGAAGTTGACGAGAGCTTTAATATTCTACCATTTATAATACCCAGGGATATTTAATGAAGTAAAAGGATTATCAGGTAAATTGATTAATTCTCTATAAGTAGAATAGTTTTCCGTTGGATATGTGGAAAACTTTAATAAAGGAAACATCAGCTTTACAGTTTTTTTGGGTATGAAATAAAGTAGGATGAGTATATTAAATAGGGAAATGTCAAAATTTTATAAACTTGAGAATAATTTTTTTTCAGATTTTCCCATCTATTAGAAATCCAGACAAAAATACAATCAAAATATGAGGTATTTAATAAATATGGCAAATAAACATAAGTTCCACAATGTTCAAGATGTGATGAAATGGAAAAATTATTTAAATTGCTCTCAAATGCATCAGAAATCAACAGCGCAGTTTGAGACAAGAATCGCTCTGTAAATCTAAAATTTTTATCACAAGTTTCTAATTTTAAAAGTGTAGAAGTAATTATATCGATCAGTTTAATAAATTCAGTGATCTTGCCATTCTTAATTTGCAATAAACTTTGTTCAAGGCAGTATTTAAAAAGGTCTTTAATTTGTTCACCCTTGTGTTTCCGAATTAATTCACAAATTAATTCTTTGCCATTTAATTTTAAAACAGATATATCTTTCATATAATAATCCAGTATATTACTACAACGATTCAACTTAGAACCACATCTATAGGTAAGATAATTTGAATGTTCAATAAGTTGATCGAAATATGATGAGGGCAAAAGGTCTTTTGAACCATATTTATTACTAAGAAAAATAATTTGTTCAATTAAGGCTTCGCGAGCTGTTTTCGAAATAAACCTTTCATATATATCAACGTTGACCCAATAATAAAGCAAATTATTCTTGTACTGGGTGCTTACTGTCCAGATATGTACACCAAATGATGAAATCAACATTAAATCTTCACTTTCAAGCAGTTTAAATTCCACGAGAAACTCATTTGCACTGTTTTCACGTTGTATACATTTATTTTTTCAACTTCATTTCAAGTTTTAGTTACGCAAGCTGTTAATGATACATAACCTTCAAAGTACTCAATGACCCAAGTATATAGTTTTCCAGTATACTCTTTTGTTGAGAAATCTTGAATTATCTCTTGAGTTAATTTATATCTTTCTAAAGTATCTTGCAATGTTTGCCTGATTTCTTTTCCACACAAAGGCGTATCGATTTTATTGTACCCGCCATTACATAAATGATCGTCCCACTTTTTATGTTGATCCAAACATTGCATCTGTAAATTATCATCTTGAACTTCTATTATATAATTAGAGATAATAATATTCTTTTCATCCGACAAATTAATACCTAACAATTCCTCTGCATTTATAGTGTCTGAAAGATTATAAGGGTTTATAATATAATAAGATCCACAATATACAAGCAAGCGTTCTCTTTCCTTTGATCCAATAAAATACATTTTGTCAATATAATAGCTATTTTTAAATAATACTATAAGATAAATAAATATATTAGTTAAAATTATTTTAACATTCAAAAATCTATACGAACGAATGCTTACTGTTTGTAATATTGGATTTTGAGTAAACATAAATTGCAGATTTTCTCGTCAAATTGGAATCTGATACGTATCCCAATACTGCTAACAATGTACCACCATTATTCAGTTCCATACAAATGCTATCCTTATCTTTAGTTAAATTCCAATCCAATATATACTGAGTTTCAAACTTTAGATTTGTCAAATCCTATTGCATAATTATGAAAGGTATATCCAAGAGCATTAATAGCTTTCCTTTTTTAGAAATATAGCATTTATAAAATTTAATAAGTTCAATGCTACTGTCACACGACCATTGATATTCGTCATTGGAATTTGTTTTTGAGAAAATATAGGCTCGATAAACTGGGTCCCCTTTAACAACAGCTAAATCTCCATTCTCAAGAAAGGTAGCATTATGGATACTTTCTTTTACACCTTGAACGTTCAATATTTGCTTTGATCTCGTTGTAATATCAAAAATCTCTGCCAAAATAGATTGAATAATATATTATATTTATAACAACAAAATTGAATAGATTACAATTTAAACTCACCAAAATTTCAAAAATTATCTTTATATACGCGTATAATTATGTGTTTACAATCCACGACTTCTAAAAGATCCCAATTTAAATTTAAATCTTTAAAACTAATTGAATGGTCAAAATTGAGTTTGAAGTGTCCTATGATTGGCCATCCAAAAACTGATTTGTCATCGTAGCTCACAGTTGCAACATATTTCATATTCAATGAGCAGACAATCTCTGATATTTCTTTTCCTTCGTGTGGCAAATTCTCTTTGCGAATATTATCGTAAATCGAAATTTTAATTTGGTCATTATAATCCATAGAGGGTAATTTGATAATTATTTCCGTAGAAATTTGACAATTTTTATAAATCTCCACAATGGCTGAATGAATGTTTACATAAATCTGGCTTATTTGATTTTATTTATTTATACTTGCATAAATATATTATGAAGATTTTTAAGGGTAGGGGGTATGTAGATCATTTGTCATATGATTTTTGCAGTATAATAAGATTTATATAGAAAATAAAAATGTGCTACTAGTAAAACTTCTTACGGTTGTAATTAATTTTAGTCAAAATTTTATAATATATAGAACAAAATATTCTTTTTATAATAGTAAAATTTTGGCAAATAAAGTATTTAAAAAATTTACGTTTCTATATATTGTAAAGCTTGCCTCAGTGGACTCAAATTTACCTCAGTTACACAACCGATTAATTTTGATTGGTTGATATTATATGATCATCATATGATTTTTGTAAACAACTTTTATACCTAAATTTTAACTAGTTATATCTCAACAAATATTCATCTAATTTTAATAATTTTACTATCATTAGAATCAGAAAAACCTGTTTTATAATTTTACTTAATAGCCCAAAAATAATTTGCTTAATAAAACTTTGCAAAATTTTAAAAAGAAAAGATAAATGCCAAGAGTTTTATATATAATTTACAATTTGTACCCCCTACCTTTAACGTTAATCGAAACGGATTTACGTATAAAATTTATGACTGATGCGTGATACTGATACGAAATAGGCAAATTTGGAAAACAGAAAGAATATCTGTCTGCATGCATGTTTGTATTTTAGTGCAACAAAAACATTCATGCGTGTGTAATATGATAGGCATAAGAATATGTAAAATATTGTGCCAAGATGTGCCGATATTGCTAAATTGAAAGCTTTTGCGATACGAAAAAAATTTAAATATTGTGATACCAAGTGTGAAACCTATAATACTGTATTATTGTTAGATCCAAAAAGACTGAAGTATGAATTCATCTGCCGTTGAAGATATTAACATTAACGCTAGTCTTAACGAGGCTGCAATTAATCTTAAAGATGTTGTAAAACCCTTCTCAACAATAAACATGTTAGTGAATTCGATAAAATTCTCCAAAATATTATAAAACATGCCAGCGTTTACGATGAAAAAATATTGCCACAGGCAAAAAATACAGTTTAGACATCCAAACTTTTCTTAAAACATACGCTGAATTGCCATATGAGGAATTTAAAAGTAAACTTCCTCTTATTGTTGCTGATGCTAAGAAACAAAAAGAGGCCGCTCGACTTTTAAAAAGCTTAATTCGAAAGCTCTAGTTAATTTTAAACTGGAAGAAGACATTTTGAATGAAGGAAATAGTAGCAAAAATTTAAACCTACATACAGATATCATCAGCAAATTTATTAAAGTTTTTGAGTATCATTTATCCTTTTTCAACTTTCTCGAAAGCGATTTAATTATACTTATCAATAATATTAGCGAAGTAACAAAGACATCCCCTTATACTAAATTCAAAAGAAAAAACAAGTCTATTGTACTCTACTGTGAATATTATATTAATGCTATCTCCAGCTGTGAAAATGACTTAAAAGAAATCAAATATATGGAAAAAAATTGACGAAAAAAAATTAAGGACTATTTGATTACCAAGAAATTTTCAAATGTTAAAGGTCTGCTAATTTCATATAATATTCTAAATAGATAAATTTTATATCTATATATGCTTTTTTCTTGATCTTAATGTATCATGCAACTTCATTCACAACTTATTTATAGTAATTTACGTTTGGTCTTTCCTAGTATCAAATGAATCTATTGAAAATTTATATACGCTTTTATTATTTATAAGTATATATTATATGAATTTAAAGTAATAAAATTATCTATTTATATATATATATCCGCATCGTCTTGTATATAATAGTATTTTTTGTTAAGCAGAAAAAAGTTGATTTCTCTAGAAGAGTTACCAAATCATTGACAATTCATTATCGTTACTTTAAGTCTTTATAGACTACTTACTTTCCAGCCAAAATTTTTTCATAACCTTTACCAAATTTTTTGTTAACATGATCTTTTTTTGAAGATTGAATCATCATATTTAACGTTTATTTTTTTAAAAAACCCATCGAAAATAATAGGTATACTAGTTGGCAAAACTCATGAGATTTGGAATCCGTCTAGGTTTTTTTATAATACTAGTGGGAATACACTCACCCTAAGATGGTAATTACTAATTCTCCTCGTATTTAAAAAAACCTTTCAGGATTTTCTATAATACAAAGAGAATTGGTGGGAATACCCTCTTAGGTGAGGGTATTCCTACTAGTATTATAGAAAATCCTGAAAGGTTTTTCTAAATACGAGGAGAATTAGTAATTACCATCTTAGGGTGAGGGTATTCCTACTAGTATTATAGAAAATCCTTTGTCTATGAACAAACCTGGACAAATGGGATTACTGCGGGGTTAAATCACCACCAAAAAATTTCAGATCGTGTGATTTAATAATTACAATATAATTATTATACGATAATTATTAACGTTAATAAAATGTCCATCAAAATATGAAAATGACCCTCTGAGGCTATGTTAATTTAGTGAATAGAAATTAAATTTGCCGGCTATCTAGTTATCCAATTGAATAAACTTTTTTTTAATTTGTAAAGCTTATTTAGCTCCACAAAATAAAGATCATTCAAATTGAATACTAGATGGCTGGCAAATTTGATTTTTATTCATTAAATCAACATAGTCATTTTCATAGCAAAGATCCCAATTAGTTTTTTGAATATGTGAATGATGTAAATTACATAAATCTGAAATTTTTTAGGTACAAATCCAAATCACAATTCCAAATCCACTCTCAAAATTCCAAATTCATGTGATGATCGTCCAGACGTAACAATGTGACTCAGAAATTAAGTGATGCTAACAAAATCCGTAGGTTATCATTATGTATTATGCGTCACAAGACTTTAATAGTGAAGCTATGTGTAAATACTGTAAGCTGGTTAAGAAATATCCGGATTTCCATTTTTTTTGACCGGATCAGTGATGTGCATTCCCATGATAATTCTGTTTTTTTGTTTTGTATCTGTTAAAATAGAGTTTGGGATTTGTGATGGAATTTGAAATTTGAGATTTAGATTTTGAGGATTTTTAGTTTTTCAAACATGTATAATAATAGGACGAATTAGTGGAACTTTTTAAAAGCTCATTCGACAATACAAGCTCTATATTCTAGTATTGCATCTTCGCTTCGGCTACACCTGATCTTAAAATTCGACTAGTCAAAATTACAGGGGTGGAAAAAATTTTGTGGGGTTTTGCTGCATGATATAACAGCACCATACCCAAGTTTCTATAAATTTACTTTTACCGGCGTTTTCAGTGCATTTGCAAATCAGTTAATAAAAACTTTCAACTAGACAATTACGTTCCTAAATTACTTTCGGCTTGCTTAATGAAGATTCCCCCCTTACCAAAATATTGGTTTTTGAGGTATACATGGGTGTCGAATTTATAATTTCGACATGCTAAAATATTTTCGACACAAACATTTTCATATGCTAAATATTTTCGATACAAAATATTTTCAATATACTAAAATAATTAGGACATACTAAAATGTTTTTACCATTTTGAAAGCCTAAATCTTTTTCGATATACTAAACTATTTATGATTTTAATTGTCAAAAATAATTTGAGATTTAAATTTATGTTAAGAGCAAAATATTTCGACACCCATGTATATTTGAAGGTATTAGTAATCAAATATTTAAAGATTCATAATAAGGTAAGTTCCCAATATTCGATCAAAAGACACTGAATAATAAAACTGTATCTTTATGATTCCATGGTCATTATTAAAGCAAATTTTTTTATGAAAATTTATTTTAAATTCGAAAGATGAATCATCGTAGTATGATATGTAATCATAGTAGTATGATATGTTTAGTATTTAATTGCCTAAGTTATTTTCAATCGATAAGATTGAAAAATAACACGTATCGATTATTGACACAGAATAGCAACACTCAAATATTCAAATATTAATCAAAATGACTAGAGCTGATCATTTTATAACGATTAGTGGCATAAATTTATCGTAATTAATTTTTCTTATACATAGTATAACCAAGTCAACTATAAAATTTTATTCATAAGATTTATAGAAATACAATAGCTGAAAATATAAAAAATTGTCCTTGAATAACTATTCGTCATCGCTTTCACCTTCATCTTCATCGTTATCTTCATCTTTATCCACAATGCTTAGTCTTTTACACCAATACAAATAGTTCTTTTCATCAGAGTTTAACCTTTTTTCTTGAAGCCAGCTATTAAAATCAGCATCCTTAAGATCGTATCTGATCGCTTCTAAGTCACCTTCACGTTTAGGAATTTCCCTAGTATAAAACGCACAGCTATTTACAATAGACGTTGCCTTTCTACGGAATGTCTTAAAATGCATTTCACGCAACTCTTTTTGTTTCTTCGAAGTATTCCGAGAAAGTGCAAATAAATCATTTTCGAAAAGGTGAAAAAATGACCCGAGATCCTCAAAAACTGTAATAAATTTGTTGATTACGACTGCAAAATCTTTTTCGTCTTGTTCGTCCAATCTATACTTGCAGTTTTTGAAATCGCTTTGGATTGCAACATAAAGTTTTTTAGTGAATTCAGCTAGTTTATGCCTTTCTTTGGCTGCATTAAAAATAATTTTGATGTTATTTTTAAAGTCTTTAAAAGCATTATCTTCATTATTATTATTATCTTCATTATGTTAATTTTCAAAAAAATCTTGAATGTCAAGAACGACACGGTTGGTAAATGGAAAAATTTTATTTTTGTAGATAAAAGCATGTTTTACGACGTATTGATAGGTTTCAGTGGATTTAATTTCATTATCGTTATGGATTATAAGCAGGATAGCACAAGCTTCTTTAAGGTTATTTATAGCAGAATGAAGGCAATTTACAACATGGTCTAGTTGACTTTCTTTAACAGTGAGTTCTTTACCGTTATCAATTTCTATTAAAGCTATGGAAGCAAACATTATCAAATTACGCTCATCATCAAACTGAAAACTGCAAATATGTATTAGCGTTCTTGTAGTGCAGCAGAAATGTAATGGTAATCAGCGTCGATTCATTCTTTATATGGAAAACGATACACCAAATGTTATATTGCATGCATAGAGTAACTCTGGCATTTTACAGGATTTTTGCTCATTCAAATTCTCTTTTAAATTAAAATTGAATTTCTTAGCTAATTATGAGTATATCCGAAAATAAAGCTATAAGATACGAAGATCTTGAAAAAGTTGGTTATAGTATTAAAAAAGCTGCCAACAACCTTAAATCTGCTTGTTCAACTCTCTCCAAAATCTTTAATACTGACAAATCATTTGTTAGTACATTGAACAACATTTACTAAAATGTTCTAAAATATGCTCTCATTTATAAAGAAGCTATTTTCCCACTTGCAACCCGTATGGTCAGGGTCGTTCAAGACATTATGGAGTGCTATGAAGTACTAAGTTTTGATGAATTTAGAGAAGAAATTGGGTATTTTGCTAAGGATGCTCATGAAGGAAAAAAATAGTTCAATACACACTGCAATTCCATAATGCAATTAAACGCGATTTCAAAAGAGAATATCAGGCAGTGGACCAATTGACAGACATTAAAATGACTGGTTTGAATGTCTCTACGAAATTGGCTCTGAAATCGAACAATTTGTTAATGAACTTGAGATAATCTTATCATTTTTTGAGACACTTGAAGATGAACTAAATAGAATGATCAAAAATGGTGAAAAAAGGCGTTCTCATTATGTTAAATGCAAAAAAACGGCGGCAGTTATTATTAGTAGCTGTAGAGATTATATTTCAATTATTCCCACTTGTGAAGGTGATTTATTATCAATTAGATATGATAATATTCATGAAAATTATTTTGAGGAATGGCTTTCCAAAAATAATTTTAAGAACCCGAAGTCCTATCTGCGTTAATTTTTATTGCAATTTGTGCACGATATGTAAATTGATTTTAACAAGCATTACAAACTTGTATTGCTTTTAATATATTTTATAATATCAATTTAACAATGGTTGTTTGGATTTAATAATATTTAAAATTATTTTCAAAGCTTGTTGATAGGTAGATTTATAACATAATATTGTAGGTAATGGACTTTCTTGCGATAGTTCCATTCCTAATTCAAGTTATCAAATAAATCATACTATTTTTCTTGTGAATACTCACTCTGTGCAAACAATTTTGGCATTTCAATCCGCAAATTCTCTCCTCAACCAACTAAAACAAAACTGTTCAAATCTCAACCTCAAATATTACTTGATTCTTCCTCAATAAGTTCGAAAATTTGGTTGTACATGTTATTTTTTCAAAAAATTATTAGTTAGTACTCCAAAATAGTGATATGAATCGAAAATCGATTAATCGATTAATTGACCGAGTTGGCAACTAATCAATTGAGATCACTGCATGCCCGATTGTACGTGATTTTGCGATTTCTCAACAACCACCTAAAAACATCCGATAATTTTTTTATTTGAATTTTATGAATCTAGAAAATTCAAATAAAACCACGATAATCGATTATTCGACTAGTTTGCTAATCGATTAGTTGTCTTGAAAGAAAGCTTATTACTTTATTAATTTGTAAAATTCCAGGCAAAATTAAAATATAATTCAAGCAAAATTCCAAGTAAATTTATAATTTTATGCAGTATAATTCCGTATAATTCTAGGCAAAATTAAAATATAATTCCAAGCAAAATTATAAATTTATTGCAGTATAATTCTGTGTAAAATTAGGTATAATTCCAAATATATTCCAAGCATAATTAAGTTAATTCCTGGCAAAATTGGGTATTTTATTTTATGTAAAATTAAATATGATTCCAGGTTAAATTTCAGGCAAAATTAATTTACCTGGAATTATATTAATTAGAATAAATATTAAAAATTCCTAAAAATATAAAAAGTACTTACTTGTTCAGAAAAAGTATTAATAAATGTTTGAGCCAGTGTTTTATGAACTTTATCAAATGAATATATAATAATATTGTTAATATTTAATTGAATATCAAATTTTATTATATAATTTACTTATGTATTTCCAGTTGCTATTAATAATGTTAATTTTATTTTGCCAGATTTGATCTTTGTTCTATTCAAAATAATAAATTTTTAAAGGTATGAATCAGCAAAGTTAATTAATTACCATCACAAGAAGAATGCTAAATACAGTTAATGCAGCAATTATTGCTAAAAAATGCCAGTTTTTTTCCAGTATATTTTTCCAATTCTGATTATCTTCGGTATTTATATTGATATTAATATTTTGTTGTTGTAGCTGAGTGGGTATATTTTCAGAATGATAACAATAAAATTTATACTATCGTAATTCTAGTTAAAAAAAAAACTAGTTCAAAGATTTAATTTGTGCAGAATTCTAATATAAATTTGAATATAAATTTGGAGTATAAAATTTGGCATATTTTAGAGTTTAATTTAGGCAGAATTCGAATATAAATTTGGCAGAATTAGGGTATAAATTTTGGCAGAATTAGAATATAAATTTGAATATAAATTGCCAGATTTAGAGTATGAATTTTGGCAGATTTATGGACAGAATTGGAGTATAAATTTTAGGCCATCGATAATGCCATGACGTGATGCATCACGTGCAAAGATTAAATAGTAATTTCTCAACAAATTTGTACAGATCCAAAAAAATTGCTATTTTATTTTAATGATAGAAGCTTTTAAACAAATCGATACCTTGATACGAATGTAGTAAATACAACACATCTTTTAACATTTAACCAAACTGTAATGATAATGAAGACTATAACTCATTTCGAAAACATTTTTGTACATATTAAATATTAATATTAACTGTTTATTTTTCTTTCCGCTGGCTTGATTTTTACCGAAAAGTTTAGAAAAAGAGTTTTTTGTTCTTTTTTGCCTGTCAGTCATTATTTTTCTCTATTTCTCGTAATATTAATATTCGCAAAAAAAAAAAAAGAAAAAAAAATTCTCTTCTTGTTGCTGTAAAGCAACTTCGCTAATGCTCCATAAATTTATTCTGCTTTTATTGCAACAAAAGATTTAAATTTAATATCATCATTGATTGTGATGCTATAATGCATATAATTTATTAAATAAATACTGCAATTTATTAAAAAAAAAACAATAAAGTAATCGTAAAGGAGAGGAGGAGAAAACGAATTAAAGGAACCGAGTAGTGACGATCCTCGGGTCGGATCAGTTAAAGTTTATGAATAATTTAATTCGAAGTTTGATTTTTCCAGGTCGAAAGACCGTCGAAAATCAAAAAAACAAATACAATCGTCGAGGCGTGCCAAACCTTCGATGAAGGGGAGTTTCATTTTTCCATGCATAGAAACCCGTAATAAATGCACCCACGCGAAAAAAATCACACGACGTTGTTATACATTTAAGCTCGCACAACACTTCGATCTTCCGAAAACAACAAAACAAAAGACCGGACCAATGCGAACCCAGAATTTTTTATCACGAAAACTCTATAAAACGAATTGTTTCGTGTTAGAGCGGACGAACCGCGGGGACGAACTAATTTAAAACACCCCAGTATTTTCACCACTTCTGGCAGTTAGTTTTTCGCGAGGTATCTAACCCTCGAGTATGCAAACCTCCCTAAATGCACGTTGTAGGCTTGTTTCTATGAGTTGCATTTATAGAGGTTTGACTGTGCCCTTTGACGAACAAAGGTCGTGTCAGTTCTTTTTGGTTTGACCAGGGAAAAACATGTCATTTCAGTGAGATTATGGGAAACAAGCTGTGCTTCCCTACTGACCAGATACCCCTCCCCTTAACTCAGACCACAGCCCGGAGCATCCGTAGAATAAAAAAAACATCGATTTCTATCAGGGATTCACCCGGTCAGACCGGAACCCCTGAAAAGAATATAACGACCGAGCGCAACACCCAAAACGACATAAAAGATCCCAGCCCGTAACCTAACTATGAAATACGTAAAGGGACTCATAGAAGGAATTACTCACTGAGTTGTCATGACCGATAAACTGATCAATCTACCTCATGTGAGAGACTCTTCCTCTAATCATCGAACCCTCTAGAAATCACATTTTCGCGCCAACACGAGGACAGTCTTACACCGACCTCACCAAGGGACCAAGTTCCCTCGAATTCACATACGGATGCTGGTCGTAAGAACGGTTAGAGTGGTTCCGGGCGATCGGCAGCCTTACAACGTCCTTGACAGGCTGAGGATTTTTACCTCATAGGGTAATACTCGAGCATTACGAGCATTAGCCTTTCGTTCATAAACTACCCAACGTATGCTGCGGTTTTTAGTTAGTAGGTTAGTAAAAAAAAAACACATAAACAAACCAGCATTCGAAAACGTTGGATACGGGTTCGACAACTGAAAAAGTCGAAACCATAAAGAAAAAAAAGATCTCCGAACAATGATAAAGCTAATTTTTTACTAAAAAAAAAAAAATAATAAACCATAAAAAAAAGGGTGACTCAGAGGCTAACAAGATTAAAAAAAGGGAGACGTTAACGAAAAAACTATAAACGCAATGTCAGGAAACGAAATACGGCCAGCACACGAAGAAACGAAAAACAAACTGAAAACTACGATAAAAAAACAATCCCTTTATCTTTTTCGAAGAGGCGCAGAAATCACATGCAGGAGAAAGACATAACTCTCGAGAGTTCACAGGGAAGTAGGAACCGAGCAAGAAAATAATACTTCTCCGCTACGAATGACGTTTCCACTGAAAAAGTTTGTAAGTGCGTTTGAAAAAAAATAAAATAAATAACAATAGGAAGAAAAAAGACCATAAAATAATGTATTCTCCGTGACGAACGACGACACTCGCACCTGACAGCATCGTAACTGAAAAAGGTTCGTAAGTGCGCTCGCCACAAAGACAACAAAAAAAACAGAGCAAAAAAATACTAAAAAAAAATAGTCTTCTCCAAACGACATCGGTACTTCGTTTCCTCTTCAAAAAAAATAAAATAAAAAAATAAAAAGTAATCATCATCTGTTTTAACATATTTGTTCAAACTATTCAAAAAGAAATAAACTCATACTTCCCTACAATTCATAATCAAATCTTCGTCGACGAAAAAATAGAGAAAAATAAATAATAAAAAATAATGGGAAAAAATGAAAAGGGAAAAAAAGAAAGAAAAAGGAAAAAAGAAAAGGGAAAAAAGAAAAAATAATCGTTCGCTTCAATAAAATTTTCCGAAGAGCTGACAAATGTTTCGAATTGCTACACTTTTGCCCTCGCCCGTTCGAAAACGAATCCCAGAGCATATCTTACTGTCAATTCCTGCGAGCCAGTTTCACGTCTAGACACTCGTATTCGTTACCAACTCGAAACCTTCGTCGGTTCTCAGCTCAATTTTAGAGAACATACACTTCGACAGAGTCAAAAAGATAAAAAAAAGTTTATAAAAAAAACTACAAAAACAAAAAGAAAGACATTTTATGTGTATGGAAGCTTCAAGTTTAGACTACTACATTCAGTGGCCCTATCCGCACAACGAAAAGAAAAGGTAAAAAAAAATATGAAAGAAAAAAAATTAAAGGAATAATTGAGAAAAGAGGGAAAGTTTAAAAAACAAAGGAAAGAAGTTAAGTGATCGACATTTGTTTACGCATCGATTTAAAAAAAAATAACGTCATCAAAATTACAGTATACGTACCTGTATATTGTAGATCTTGCTAAATTAAATTCTGGATCTCCGACCGCCTCTTGATGCCGTAGGAAAGTGAACTGAGTTCGAAATAAGTTGCAAATTTGATTTTCTCTGTTTTATCTTGGAAATTGTTAGTAATTGGTATTCTACAAATCACGTAAAATTTAGTATCTGAATGATTTTTCTCGATATGTCCAATTTTATTAACAAATATTTCTTGAAATTATTATAAAATAATAAAATAATAAATAAACAAATTAATTATACATGAAATAGTAAAAAGCAAAATAAAAAATTTATATTGATCATTAGTAAAAAGAACATCAAGAGCATTGATTTTGTCATCTATTTTTTTAAATTTATTTATGGTCAAAAAATCTTCTTAAGTAATTGTATCTAATATGAACAAAATTATTAATTCCTCTCTCTCTTATTATTATTTCAATTATAATTTCTTACCCTGAGAAGCATCCTCATGTATTAAAGAATCCAAATTTAAAGAAGTCAAATTATTAGATTCATTTGCCAGTTGAGATAATCACAAAGAATTTTGAAAATCCAAATAATAAAAGTAATCCATTTGATTTCCTGGAAATAGAGGGTCTCTTGGTTCAAGCGACATTAAGTTTTATTTGTTTTGTGTAATTAGAAGTGAAGTTATTTATTGTTGTTAAAAATTTTGAACTACACAAGAGTCAGTCGATAAATTTATAGTTTTGACAATTCACGTGTAAGCGTATCAATAAATCATGACTCAATTGTTGAGTCAACTTATTGTTTAGCAATATAAAATATATAAACAAATATAAAAAGCATTCTATTCTTTTTACAATACAATTTATACGTGATTAGCTAGTTTAATTTATACAGTATATTACTATATAAGTACAAAAGTACTGAAGTGTATATAAAAATTACAGTACAAATTGTCGTTATGGCAGATCTTATTATCTTATTAACATATGTGTCAATCATCAATGGTGCAACATTACTGTGCCCACCTTATTGGCAAATCCTAATTTTGCTAAAAAAGAGGTCATCGAAGCATTCCTTACAAACTTAAAAACAGATGAGCAAGAACAAATAGTACCCTTTGGCATTAACATTCCATCATAAAAGTCCCTATCCGATCATTAGCTAGCTGTTATATTCATTACATTGCGAAATCAGGTTACATGATATTATCTGGCATTCATTTTACCGGCTTCGTGCCTAGTGCTTGAAATCACATGATTATCCATCAGATACTAAATTCTTGGATATTGGATATCTCATCAACAAGTGAGTCTATTTGACAATTTTAAGCAAAATTTGATAATTCCGACCCACTCCAATTTGATTGACGTGACTAAGTCACGAACTTTATTTTCAAAAAAATAAAATGATTAACTAACAAAACAAAATTTCTAATTCGACAAAAAGTTGAAAGTAAAATTTCTTTTAAATCAAAGTCATCACATGTTACGTTCTATTGACATGCAATTGAATTATTCGCAAGCGCAACACGTGATCTTTACTATGTAGATTTTTCACTCTAAAAATTAGGTTTGAACTAAAGACACGATACTCTACTTATTGAATAACAATAGTTGTTAAAAATGGTCTACTTTATTAAATTTTTATATTAATGTACATTTAAAAAATACCCAATGATAAATAAAATTTAGTATGATATTTATATGTCTTAAACTAATTTAATTGGTCTACTTAATTTTACTAAAAGAAATACGTAATTTTGAAGAAGACATAAAATCAACAACAGCTATTAATTTGTTTCGCAATTAATATCTTTATTTATTCTTGGAACTTTCAATAGACAAAAATAACAAATTTTATGAAGTTAAAGCAATACTGTTATTTTCTTACGATCAAATCTCATACTTTTTCGTGTGCTAGTAGTAATTGACTTGGTAACTTTTTTCTTTAACCAATTCTTTTAAGTTTTTCAACATTGCATTAAGAGAATTATAATATCTTTTGAGTCGAAAGATTTCGGAATTTTGGATAATAAAATTTCTAGCATCTAGTGATAAAATATAAAACTGTTATTAGTTGGTACTTAAGGACCAGAATTATATATTATAATATAATCATACAATTTTTAATTATTGCATTTCCAATTTTCAATGCCCTTGATTGTTTCCTTTGCCGCTCATCCATACTTTGAGTTAATAAAAAATGTTAATAACAATGTCTAAGTATATTGACAATAGATGACAAAAGCGAATCCTTATGATTCTAATCTTTTAACCAGTTCAGATAATTTGCAAGTCAGTTCAATGTTTTCTGCTGTTAACAAAGGTAAAAGAATTGCAATTTCAAAAAAAAGAACCATTTTATTAATATTCAGTGAAATGTGTTATTGCAAAATAACGGAAAGCAAGTTACCATTCTTTAGCAAATCTTCATCATTCATCCTATAACCATTAGGCACAAAATTACGAATAACATCAAGGATTTCAGAAAAATTCACTGTCTCATGCAAAGGAATAAGCATGTTAACTTTATTAAGAATTATTTTAAATCATAAATTATTGGATGTGTTGATACAAGGAATTCTTCCAGTTAACAAAAATAAAATCTGTTACCTTGGGTTAAAATCAAGTTAGCGTTTTCGAAATTCATTTAACTTAATTTTAGCCTGATAAATTCCTAGATAAAAGAGGTAAGACAATGAGTTATTATTAAATTTATTACAAACAGTTCGTTTATTCTAAATATTATATACATTTATCTACACTAATTAAATTCTGTGCGCGTTTTCTGTAAAAATTATTACCTATGTATTCAAAGAAGGATCTTTCTTGCCATAGATGAGGGAATGAACGAGTCAATTTATCAGATTTCTGTTCGAAGAATTCTCGTGTAAACAAGATTAGAACATTATTACTGTAATATCTTTAAAGATCTACAATATACTATAATAAATACTTTTTAGTTTAATAGTTTAAATAACATATAAGATCCTTACTGGCAGTATATAAAAACTTAAATATATAGGATCTGCAATATATTTTAGTTNAAACAAGATTAGAACATTATTACTGTAATATCTTTAAAGATCTACAATATACTATAATAAATACTTTTTAGTTTAATAAGTTCCTTACTGGCAGTATATAAAAACTTAAATATATAGGATCTGCAATATATTTTAGTTTACTCGTATTTTCTCGGTATAATATAATTCTATAATATATGAGATATATATAGATGATGAAATAATTCTTACCGAGTACATATAAACTTACCAGGTTTGAATTCTAACTTGTAGAAATATGAGTACGCAACTTTCAAATCAAGAAAAAGCCATACGAGACCATTTGCTAATAATCTGCTCAAGGTTTTGCGGCGTTATTTTTTTTTTCTTAGTTATTATTTCCAGTGTATGTTTAATTTTAAATTATACTACTGTCTTCTTTTTTTTTTTTGGCTAAATTCGTATTTTTTGCATTTAGGTATCTGGAATCTTTGGATTATCAATTAGACCTTTGTTACTGTAAATTCTATTTCTTTCATTATTTTTGCTTTGCTTCATATAGTTAACGTTTTTTTACATTTTACAGCCATGAAGACGTGCAAATGTCTTCAGAATTAATTTCTGTATGTTTGGTCCTGGTGCGTTGGTAACTTTATTACTCAACAAAAGGGTAATAAAAGATATGGTATTGATTTCAAGAATTGCGATTTCAACGTGGAATTGGCATTCATTCATTAGCTATGGTATCTAACTCTTCGGAAACTACGTCACTGTCTTCGGAACTTGTATACGCAAAGCTGGTTAAAAAGGCTGTTTTAGTGAAAATGCTCGATTTTTAATTAATTCAGTATTATTTCATGAGAATATATTCATCTTGTTAATAAAATAGTTTATACAAATCAAATTAAGTGATAATTCGGCTTAGAGTTAAATCTAAATTAATACCATATTTTTTTATTCAATGCATTATGCTCTGGTCTGGCGGGCTAGTATTAATAAATTTGCTCAAGATAACTAAAAATTTTACCAATAAGTAACATCCAATTTATTAAGTAAAATGATGAGATAACTTTGCTATAGACTTGGTTGGCTAGTCTTGTTTAATACCAGCCCAGCTTCAACAATTTCTAACTCCAAATTTCAGGATAACCTTTCTTCAATGTGATTTTTTAGTGATTACAAAAACTCATGCAAAGTAATGGTAGATCACGTGATCGAAAAGCGAGGCAGCACACATGCTCTGGGTGCCGATCGCATGACGCTAATAAGGAAACTGATTGAAGATTGAAAATCATATGCAAGGAATACAACAGCATATGACAATGCCACGTAAAGAAACAAGATTCAAACAAATCATAATGCCGGAAGAAATTGTATTTAAAAACTAAGAAGAATACGGGCACAGTGGTATCAGGCCAGAACAAAAGAATTCCTCGCAACCCACCCTAACTCACCCAGAGCAGATGAATACGTAATTCTACTATTTCTCTGCTCATTCCTGCGGCAACTCCCAGCGCAACTGTTGCAAACTTCCCGTGATTTCATTGCCGTTCAGGCCAATTTCGGCCGATCATTCGCTTAATTGTCTTCATGTACTAGACTTCATTTCTATTGCTTCAATAAAAATTCGCCTCAGGCCTAAATTAATCGCCGGCATAGCCCAACAAAAATATGTGTAATGCGATGTTTTTCGTAGTTCAAAATGTGATTTGTATCGGATTTTGACTTGAATGAATGATTTTTTTGGCCAATTATATTATCCTATAAACCATTAAAATGGTGACACTTGTCAGATTATGACGTTGTTTTATGGCTTATGTCATGTAGTTTTCGGTACCCATGTGATCAGTGATCGGGTACGCATGTGATCGAATGTTATGATCGGGTAATCGTGATTCATTAGAAATTAGTATAATGATTGCATGAGCGATGGGTATAGTATGATGCAAGCGTATTAGTAATTAATAAATAAGGCATCGATCCTAAAGGGAAAGAGCCTAGCTTCTCTTCTGGTAATAAATTAACGAACTTGTGTGCTCGCATATTTCTTAGTGAATAAACTTATCTGTGTGAAGTATCTTATAGGTGGTAGTAGTGATGGGCATCATGCGCATGGGAATATTTCGGAGTTTTCGGAATATTTCGGAACAAATAATTCTGGCCCGCATCAGTTGCAAGCTTACCATAATGCGAGCCAAAATTCCATAATGCAGGCCAGAATTTCATGCGCATTTCATGCGCATGATGCGCATAATGCGCATGAAATTCGAAAAAACACTAATTTGCACATCACTAGGTGGTAGTACTTGAACGATACGTCAGTCATCGTACTGCCAAGCGAGTGAACTTTGGTACCAAAACCCACTAAGACAAGGTAGTATGAGTGACTACGTAACACTTAGATCAAAGTTGGTGCCAACCCCTTTTGTGTCAATCCGAAAAGTTTCGGGTTTCGAATTATAGCTTCCGAAGCCTTATCCGAAACTCGAAACCTCACCCGAAACCCGAAACCTCATTCGAAACAACTGAATACCAAAAACTACCTAAACTTCCATATACATTGATTGCATTAAATGCATTATATATCTCTTTCAATTATACATCAAATGCACTGATATATGCTATGTATCTCTTCATTATGCATCAATCGCACTGATGTATGTTATATATTTCCTTAAAGAATTCAATAAAATTGGAATATCCAGCGCTATTTGGGCTGGAATGCATCCAACAATTTATTGCGTGCGGTCCTTTTAACATGCAAGGCATAATATATTCTGAAAATCAAGGTTACTTTTGCACGCTTAAGTTTTTTTTTAGTTACTATGTAAAGACTGGATATAATATCAAGTAATAATAAGTAAAAGTACGTCCATATCTACTAATGATCGAATTGATAAGTTGCCGTAGAATTAAATAAATTGTCGATATCAACATGCATCAAATACTTTATTGATCTTAATTGGCAATGTTTCTATCGTCCTAGAATTTTGAAATCAGTTGTTGTAACGGTATGATATTAAAAATAAAGTTGACAGCTTTAAAAAAACCCGAACAAACCGAGGCAGTGAAAAAAAATAGCCAAAATATAATTAAAAAATTATCTATATAATGTGATAATTTATTCAAAAATAGCTTTACATTTTTGGATCTATTTCATTAAAATGTGTAAACTTTATAAATAAATTTTAAAAGCTTCAATATTATATTTTTGAGTTTCGGATTATAGTTTCGGGGACATGAAAAAATTCTGTGCCGGGTTTTGTCGATCATTGTAGCACAACAAAATTTTTAAATCCATTTATGTTAGGGTCAGCGTTTAAATAAGGTTAGAGACTGTATAGTTACAGTATATAGTAAAGGAAAACTTTTTGTTAAAGCGCTAAATTGATCCGCTTGTGAACGAAGTCACAAGGCGGATATTTATTGCGAGTCACCGGACTCCCATGTGATGGCAGATCACAGACGAAATGGTATTTGAGTAACCTGATGATCTGCATCGATCTCTTTGTTCTTTGAGTTTTCTGCTTGACATTGTGTCCAGCTACGTCGCGAGAACAAGCCAGTTTCTTAGCAAGAGGAAAGAAATTTTTTAGTTTTCAGAGAATTTTCAACATTGTATTACCAAACGAAAGCTGCTATATCATATTGGACAACTTCCAAAAGAAAAAATTTTTCGTTCTTCACGATGATTTTCTGCGACCAGAAGGAGGGAAGCAATAGTTGAGGCATTGCACAAGGGCAATATTTCGACCTCTCTGGACCTCGGTATAGAGGTATTTTGCAAGAACGTCACAAATAAATGGGAAATTCCGACTGAATGTAGGATGTCGGGCTTTGTGACGTAAAATGAAATTGGAGTTGGAAAGAGATGAGCATAAAGCATCCATTGTGCTCAAAATCTGCAGATATGGTAATATTGTTGAAATAAAAGCCGTTGGTGTCTCTTATTTTGGAAAAAGAAAGACACAAGGCATTTGTTGTTACCAAAATCTGCCGTTATGTGTAGTGCAGAAAATTTGATCTTCGCGATAGTTTTTGGGACCAGGGAGAGGAAAAGAGCACTATGCTGATCTCTCTGGATCTTGGTAAAATTGTCTTGTGGCAAAGTAGGGAAAAGCATTAGCAGGTGTATGCTGCAAAAGTTACAGAAATATTGATGAAATCGTAATGATGTTGAACATCACAACGTAAGGAGATTGGAATTAAAAAGGAGGAATATAAGGCATTCATTTATGACCAAATCCTGCAGATTTGAGTAATGCTTTGAAATAAAAGCCGTTGGGTCGGTTGTCATAATAAAGTTGGAGTTGAAGAGAGGAACACAAGGCGTTTGTTGATCACCAAAAATCTGCGGGGATGTGTAATGCCAAAACTTTGATCTTTGTGAGGATTTTCTGGGACCAGAGGGAGGGAAAGAAGACTATGCTGATCTCTCTGGACCTTGGTAATTAGTCCTGGCAAGAAAAGAAAAATTCGGATCTTCACGATGATTTTCCAGGACCAGAGGAAGGAAAACATAGCGGAGGCATTTCGCAAAAATACTAGTTGACCTCGCTGAGTCCGGGTAAAATAGTTTTGCAGTGAAGTAAAGAGGCCATTTGCAGATGGATTTGGCAGGAAGGTTACAATAACGGACAGAACGTATGATGTTGGACGTTGTAGCGAGGCGTTCATTTTTGATCAGAAATTGCAGATATGGACGATGCCGTTGGAAATAAGGCCATTGGTGGAGTTGAAAAAGAGGGACATAAGGCATCGGGTTATTACCAAAAATCGGCAAATTGTGTAAGGCAAAAGCTTCGATCTTTACGGTAAATTTCTGGGACCAGAGGGAAGAAGAGCAATAGAGAATGCATTTGAGGAACACTACGTTGATCTCTCTGGATTCTGGTAGAAATAGTCCTGCGGCGAAGTAGGGAAAGCATTGGCAAATGGACCTTGCAATAATATTACGGAATGTATTGGATTTCGTAATAAAAGGAATTGAAGTTGAAAAGGATAACACGAAGTGTCACGGGGTTATGCAGTTTCTTACGTTCCTGTAATCTAACTCAAACGTTTACTGTAATTTACTGTCTCGCTTGGCACTTGATATATTACTGTACGCACTTTTACGGGTAAGTTTCGTTCACAACAACGTTTCTTTATTATTAACGGTCAAAAGACTTAAAAACTAATTAGACCTCTCTTTTCTTTGTTTACATCTTTCTATTTATATTAAAATCCCATTACATAATTTGTGCAACACTTATTATTTCGTTACTTTTGTTCCTGCAATTAATTTAATAAACTCCATTGTGATCGACGATCACGGTACTCGTGATACCCGATCCTCGTAATACCGCCCAACACTATCCACCTGATCGTAATTCGGGTCGATCGTGCCGTCACGTGATTCGTTTGAAATCGACGCTTGGCGTTCGATTATACTTTTCTCTTCGATATACAACCTATTGTCGCCGAGCATTCCCCGAATCAAGTACAGGTGGTCACCATAAACTATGCGACACAAGCTGGACCCCCATTGGCCCTCGTCCTCGAGGGCCACGTCGGTTTGGCTTACTTCTTCATGTTCGTTTGGCGATTCCTTTAACCTTTTCACTCTGTTTCTTGTAACTGGGTCCCTTAATTCACTTCCATCTAATTTGTCAAGGTACACCTGCCCATATTTTCCAACTTTCTGAACCTTATAAGGTCCCATCCATCAATAATTCAATTTTCGTGACGTAGTTTCTAATGTAGAATCGTATACCAGAACCAAGTCTCCTTCACAATAGGCTTCTTTTACCTTTGCCCTTTTGTCGTGTATTTCTTTCCATTTTTGCCTTAGCTCATCCTTCTCTAACTGTGCATTTCTCAAATCCTCTAACATTTCTTTTATTTGCTTCGTACGATACTCAAGCAACTCGTCTGTCAACCATTCCTTTCGCGTGAGGTATACCTGGTAAACTTTCCATCATCAATTGGATCGGGGTTACAGCATCGCGCCCATAAACTAAATGAAAAGGCGAGTATCCCAGGTCATTCACTGTAATATTTATTGCCCAAATGCCGCTTCTCACACACTCATGCCACTTGTTTTGATTTTCTGCGCACACTTTCCTTATGATTCGGGTAAATTGTTGCCCTGTATGTTCAGTACGTCCATTTGCCTCCGGATAGTAACTTGCAACGAACCTCTGATCTATATTCAACCGTGTTGCCAATTCATTCAACACATTATTCTTAAACTTGGTACCCCTGCCTGAGACTTGTACTGCGAAACACCCATGCCTTGTAATGACTTCATTCCAAATAAATTGTGCAATTGTATTCGTATTTTTCTTCCTTAATGCCTTTCCTTCTACATACTCTGTTAACTCTTCTACTGCCAATACAACATGTTCATGTCCTCCTGTCATTTTGGGCAGTGGCCCCAGACAATCAATGTATAATTTATGAAATATCCAACTTTTTGCGGTCACGTGGATCGGCTCCTTTATTGACTTTGTTGCACATTTTTGACATTCAGTGCATGATTTCACATACTTTTCTGCATCCTCATGCACATTTCCTAATGCCCAGCAATAATTCATGAGTATTTTCCTTGCTGTGCCATTTATTCCTCGGTACCTTTCCTCTTCCGCCATTCCACGATGATTTGCTGCTATAATTTCATACTTCTCATTGTCTTCGAATATAACTTGTTTCGGTGGGACGCCACCTTTCGCTTGCTTATACAAATTATCTCTAATGATACAATATTGTTTCATTTTTTGCCTTAGTTGTTGTAAATCAGTCGTTTTTATGTCATGTCCCCATTCAAAATACTTCACGTATCGCTTTATCCATAACAAATCCTTTTCTTTATTATCATAATTCTTCACGCTCATTATTAATCCTTCTACAAATTGTTCATCATCATCATTCTTTTTTACACAATCTACCGGATATCTTGACATTCCATCAGAATTGCCGTGTCTTTTCTTGTTTTTATAGCATACCTTGAATTCGAAACTCTGCAATTAGGGTTGCGGCCCAAACTTACTAGTTTGGGATTTGGTAGAATCCCAAATAGTATTTACTAGGTTTCGCAAAATGCCTCTAGTTTGCCGTAATATCAAACATTCTGACATATAAATTATATTATGACTAGAAATTCCAAATTTTTTACATGTAAAATTGGGTTTGGGACTCATCCCAAACAAAAAGGTCATTTAAAGTTCAGCACTTTAGCCAATAAGATTGCGAAATTTTGAAAATTTTGACATCAAACTAATAAATAAGTATCAGGTAAATATCGAATACAAGACTTACTGATATACTATATTTAGCTCATAGGATGACTGAGTAACTTATAAAGTACTTTTTGAGAATGTAACGTTTTACCAACAAAAAAATTACTATGAAAGCATATTCTAGCTCTAAACAAACATAGATATTCATTGTTAAAATTAATCCAAAATAATCCACTTCTCCAAGAACTTCACTTAGATGCGAATATTTTTACTATATACCGCTAATACTAGTTATATTAACTGTATATAAGTTTTAAATGCCAAAAACAGTCATTAAAAAAAGAATATTGAAATGTTACATGTAAGCTTTAAACTTGGAACTTTGAGTGCACTGTTTAATATGCTAAATATTATAATAATAATAGGCTTGTACTAACGTTTACTATATATTCTACGTTTATAAAGTTATATTATGAGAGTAATAAATATAACTTTGGGTTAAGTAGTAGTTGATAATATATATGTGTTATTGTTTTATTAATAATTATATGGGCTAAGGGTTATGTGGGCTATGTGGCGTCTTTAATAAGGGTCGTGGTAATTTAAATTAAGATAGAATTATTTTAATTACTTTTCAAAATGTACCAGTAATTAAGAACAAAAGATAGCTTCGTTAATAATCTATTCATATTGAATTTGTTAATCGATTAGAGCTTGGGTTTATTAATAATAAATATCAATTTACATATTATTTATCTATTTCTAAAAAAGAGATAAATTCTCTTTGTGTGCATTAATAGTTTGTAAGCTTCTTAATGTGAAGTTCTTTTCATTTTCTAGTAGTTTTTGAGTTTGATACTATATACTGAAATGGGATACATATTTGGGTTTGGGTTATGAATCCAAACTAGGTAGAAATACTGATTCCCAAACCCAAACTAAATAGAAATGCCGTAACTAAAAAAAAGAGTTTGGGCTGCAACCCTATCTGCAATGCCAATATCTAACACATCAACCTTCCCTTCAACTCAACTTTATTAAACAACCATTTGATAGCTTGGTGATTTACTTAGACATTAAATATGGTGCCTCCTACATAACGTTCATTTGATTTACACCCAAAAACAATTGCTAAACACTCTTTTTCGGTCACCGTATAGTTTATTTCGTGCTTGTTCAATTTTCTTAACTCGAAAGTTACCGGCTTCAAATTTCCATTTTCGTTGGCTTGTTCCAATATGGCACCAACTAATATGTCACACGCGTCTGTATACACATGATATGGCCTTTCGCCATTTTTCGCTCCAACCCAATCAGGTCCTTTTAAAACTATGTCTTTTAATAACAATACTTTCAACCTTTCGAATGATTCCTTTTGCTTATTACCCCAATGAAATTTTCTATCTTTCTTCATTAGATCCATCAACGGCCTTGCTTCTTTGCTGAAATTTTTTATAAACAGATTATAGTACTCTACAGCAGTGTTGCACACAGACATTGTCCCGCCAATTTTACAGGGACACGGACAGTCTGGGACGGAACATCTGGGACATGTCTGCAATAATGTCCTAACATGATATTGTTTGCGGACAATGTTCCACTAATTTTTAGCTTTGTCCTACTATGTCCGGGACATGTCCGCTGGGTAAAACCAATCAAATTGCGGAATTATACAGACCCTCGGTTTGCATTTTGTAAAAAATGATAATAATTTATGATGGATACAACAAATTTTATTGGTTGGTGATTACGTGTTGATTTGCCGAATATCCAGGACAAAAAAAATTCTGGGTGGACATGTCCCGGATGTTCCATCCCAGGCTGTCCGCTGTCCGTGTCTGTGTTCCATGACAACACTGCTCTATGGTACCATGAAATGACCTTATTTCATTACAATTCTTCGGCTCCGGCCATTGCTATATCCTTTTTATTCCCTTCTTGTCCACTTTTATTCCATCTTTACTTACTATAAAGCCATACATGCTCAACTTTCTATATCCAATAAAACATTTCTTATCAGCAAAGATAAGCCCTGCTTTTTCGAACATTTTAGCCAAATCAACAAATTCGTTCATATGTTCCAAACTGCCATCTGTCCATAGTCCCACGTCGTCCTGATATGCTGCAGCTAATCTTTTCCATTTTTCTCCTTTCAGGATCAAGTTCATAAGTCTCTGAAATGTTTCACTGGCATTTTTAAGCCCATACACATCACGGTATATCATAGTACAACCAATGTCATCGAAACTGCCACTTTGTCCTGATTATCTTTGCGTATTCGTATCTACAAATATCCTTTAAAGGCGTCTATGCTCGAATACTATTCATGGCCCGCTGCTTGTTCCAATATATCTCTGATGATTGGTAGTGGATAGCTGTCTTTTACTATATATTTATTTAATGGTTTTATATTTCCAATAGCATGTATACGATCAGTACCACCTTCCTTTTTGTCAACTGGAAAACAATAATACGCGTATAGTACGTTTCCTTCCTCCAACAATCCATATTTAATCATTTCTTTTAAATGTTCCTCAAATAATTGCGCCTTTTTAGGATTATTGATATGAATTGGTCTAAGTCATATGGGTGGTATTTCAGCCCCACCAGTCCTTACTTCATATTCAACTAAGTCGGTACGTCCCAATTTAGACAAATTAAATGCAAATATTTTTGAAACTTCTTCTACTAACTGACCCATTATATATTGTTTTTCCTCTGAGGTAAGATTTGACCCAAAATTAAGAAGAGACACATTTTCTGTTAATTTTTGTAATACCACCAGATCCGAAATTAGCAATGATTTTTGGCATCACATAATCATAGATCACATGTTTTGTATCATTCGACTTGTGACTTTGATCATTTGTCACTATTTCCCGAGGTTTGCTTATTATTCTCTACTATTGAAATCTTCGCACTACAACTACTCTGTTAATCTCTTCCTCATCATCACTATACTCATCTGATTCTTTATCATAATCTTTTTCAATCCAACACCATGGCACCATCGAGACGATAAATGATGATTCTCTATTTTTCGATGAAACCTTGTACCAATACTCCAATAAAGGTTACACTAGGCACCAGCTAACCATGGCATTCCCAAGAGTATATTGAAACTTGCTGACTCCATCACATAGAAACTTTGGCTCGTCACCACACCTTCCATTTCTACTTTTACTTGAGGTATGTACCTAACAAATTCATTTAACCTATCATCAGCCATTCTTCCTTTTCCAAAAGCACATTGCCAACTTAACTCTCTTTTCTTCATGTAATTCTCATACATTAAGTTCAGACGAGAACCAGAATCAATCGGTACATTGACCTTTTCATTATTTATTAAAGCAGGCCAAATAGGTATTATTTCATTTGTATTTTCCTTTATTTTATCCCTTGAACAATTCTTATCCTAACGTCCATGTCTGTTACCTCTGTATCCTTTCTTTTTCAGGCTAAAGCTTTCATGATTTCTCCTCTCACCTTCGGTGACCATTTAAACAGTTGTCCCAGTAATATGTTAAATTTTAAATCAGCAACAGTTTTTAGAATATCAAGATCCTCTGTTAGATTGGTCAAAGGTATGTACATGACCAAGTTTCTTTCATTTTCCTTATTTTGATAGATGATAATAATGATGGTTCAACCTGCTTTACTTCCAACATTTTTTGGGGCCTTCCTCTTTTGTTAGGGTTTTCAACATTTGGATGTTCGTCGAGCTTTCTTTTATTTAAATTCCTAACATCACCTATGCCTTGCTCATTATCAACTAATTTAACTACTAAATAGTCATCAGTATTGCCTGATCCTTCATTGGTGATGTCTACAAGTTATATGTCAGGTCCCTTTTCTTTTCATCATCTTTTTTGAGTCCCTTTCCTTGTTTCGCCAATTCTCTGGCTTGTTTGTAAATTGATCTTTTGAGACCTTTTCTGGACAATCACGTGACATGTGACCATCCTTTTGCACTAAAACATTTTTGGCTTCAGTCGTTCGATTGTTGACTATCCCTCTTCGTGCTAGATCCTTTACCACTTTCATTAGTTCCTTGATTTCATTTTTTATCTCCTGCATGTCGCTATCAGGGTTTTTTTCAACACAGCTTATCTTTAAAGCTTCTATCGCACTTGTCAACTCGTCGATGTCCGATTTAATATTCTTGTTCATATTTTCCATCAATATTTTGGTTGCTGTTTGCGTATCATACTCATTATCCTTACTATACCTTTCAATTTTTAGCGCCAGGTTCCTTGCTTTATGAAAATCAGCTGGATAATGTTCTTCGACCTTCGATTGATATTCATTCCTTAATCCTGCTATGTACTATTTTCGTTTCTCTCTTTCTTGTATTTGTCTTTCAATAAAATAGCTTTGGTTTCATATCTGTTAGTATGCCCTGTACCGATTCATTTTCTCCCTGTCTAATCTTCATTAGTTTTGCAACCTTTTCTTCAGCATAAAATTTTGTTTTCGTGGCCTTCAATATTTCCTTTTTTAGTTCTGCTTAATTCGCTGAAGCTTTTATCAATATTCGAACCTATACTCTTACGTTTTCAGAGACGTGAAGTCCCATGACCTTCTTCTTTCTATCGTCATCCCATTGCTTTGATTCTGCATACATTTCGAAATCAAAAAGAAAATCTTCAATGTCCTCATATTCATGACCTTGGTAAAACGGCTTTGTGAAATCTTGAGTCGACATCATTGATCACTTCAATAAATTTTTTGTCGCCACGTCGTTTATCCAATATCATTTTTGTATTACCACTTATTTCCAACACAATACAAGTTCGTTTATTCGCATCTTCACTACTAGAGCTTTCTTCATTATTTTCATCAGGACTTTTGTTGCAATTTGTATTCGACCTGTCGTTTATTCAGCTTTTCCTTATATTGCCCACAGTGATTTTACTTCGTCAACCTTTATTACAATAGTTCCTTTCTTAATTTCATTCGAAATATTTATCAATCTTATGTCAATTGCTTTGTTTGAAAATTTTCACTTTTGTTGTTTTGCTGCGAGAGCACTTTTGTTTACCCAGGTCCTTCTCTGTCACAGGGTAATGCAGTTTCTTACATTCCTGTAATCTAACTCAAACGTTTACTGTAATTTACTGTCTTGCTTGGCACTTGATATAACACTATATGCACTTTTACGAGTAAGTTTCGTTCACAACAACATTTCTTTATTATTAACGTTCAAAAGACTTAGAAACTAATTAGACCTCTCTTTTCATTGTTTACATCTTTCTATTTATATTAAAATCCCATTACATAATTTGTGCAACACTTATTATTTCGTTACTTTTGTTCCTGCAATTAATTTAATAAACTCCATTGTTTCGGTGATCGACGATCACGGTACTCGTGATACCCGATCCTCATAATACCGCCCAACACTATCAACCTGATCGTAATTCGGGTCGATCGTGCCGTCACGTGATTCGTTCGAAATCGACGCTTGACGTTCAATTATACTTTTCTCTTCAATATACAACCCGTTGTCGACGAGCATTCCCCGAATCAAGTACAGGTGGTCACCAAAACTATGCGACACGAAGCATCTATTTATAATCGAAATCAGCGGATGTGGTAATGTCGAAATAAAAGCCTTTGGTGTTAGTTATCAGAACGAAATTGGAGTTGAAGACACAAGGCATTTGCCCATTACCAAAATCTGCTGAAGTTGATAGCCGTATGCGAAATGGAGTCAGAGTACCAAGAAATGTATGGTGAGCCAATTATTGGAATAGAGAAGGTAAACTCACGGTAGAATCAAAATTGGCCAGAAAGAAAAATATATCGTGGTGCCGGGTGCGAAAAACAGAGCCATATGTAGTGCCTGAGGTTAAATGGGTAGACAGTTCATGCAAGCGGCCTATATCGGAGTCATCTTGTCAGAGAAGTTTAACTGAAAAAGGGCAATTGATAGTAAACCCTTTGCATTAGTTTGTCAAGGAAATTTGGCAGGGTAGGAGACCTGAGTTGAAAAAAAAAGCAAGCATACGGGCACGTATGTTCAGGTGTATAAGTGAGGGAGTGTGCACACCCCACACCCCTCAAATTAGGATTGAAGGTAGTAGTATACGGGTATATGAGCATTGGAAGAAGAAAAACGAACGCGCATGTTCGTGTACGGGTATGAATAAGCATATGTCAAGTGTAGGCATAGATTGAAGCGGGTGTGTACGACCAACACCGCTTTAGGAAATGGTATAGTATACAGATCGGGTGTTGTAAAATAAAAAAAAAGAAAAAAAAAAAGGGTACCCTAACGCGCATGTTCGGGTAGAGGTGTAACAAGGCATATGAACGTATAGGTTCATTTGGGGTGTGTGTAAACACCTCACGCCGTTTTTAATTAGAGATATGGTTAAGGAATTTCGTGTATATAAGTGAGCCGGGTGTGGACACCCCACACCATTCTTAAGTTAAATTTGAAGGTAGTGGTATATGAATAGATAGTACAGAGCATTGTGAGGAAAGAAACGAACGCGCATGTTCGTATAGAGGTATATGTGAGCACATGACAGATAGGTCACGTGTGTGTAAGGGCCAGAGTGGGTGTGTACACTCCACATGGTTCTTAAGTAAGGGTATAGTATAGTATACGGATCGGGAATTGTAAAAAAAAAAAAAAGGTGAACCAAACGCGCATTTTTGGGTAAAGGTATAAACAAGGCATACGATAAGTAGAGCACGTGACAGATAGGTCACATGAGTGTAAAGTAGTATACGGATCGGGTATTGAAAAAAAAAAGGGATGAACCAAACGCGCATGTTTGGGTAAAGGTGTAAACAAGGCATACGAATGTGTAGGTTCGTATACTGCTTGTAATTATGGTTATGGTTAAGGAAATTCATGGGTATAAGCGAGGCGGGTGTGTACACCCCACACTGTGCTCGAATTAAATTTGAAGGTAATGGTATACTGGTATGCAGTACAGAGCATTGTATAAATGCGCATGTTCACGTAGGGGTATAGATAAGCATATGAACACATATGTCATGTGTATGTAGGGAGTGAAGCAGGTGTGTACACTCCACACCACTTTTGGGTAATGGTATAGTATACAGAACAGGTGTCAAAAAAAAAAAAAGAAAAAAGAAAAGAAGAGGATGAACATGCAGGTTCGTGCAGAGATAAGCGAGGTGGGTATGAACATCCCACGCTGCTTTAAGTTATGGTTAAGGAATTGGCACATGGAACCATATAAACATTTATTCATATATGTGCGTAGATGGAGATGGGTGTGTACACCCACACCGCTCTCAGGCTAAACTAGGTTTAGAAGATCCAGAAGAGCTAAAGAGGGTTTGCAGGATGTCACGTGATAGTATGGAGTAGGTATGATAATGTCTCTATGAGTAGTTGTAGATTCGCGGGCATGTAAAGTAAGCAGATATGTACACCCTAGGCTGTGTAAAAAAAAAAAAAGAAAGAAAGAAAAAAGAAGAGGAAAAGAGGAAGGAGAAAAGGAGTAGTGGTATACAGGTATGGGTATGTTTTATATCTAAGACGGTACGATCCTCGTCAACAATCCCATACTGTAACGTCGTTGCATTAAGAAGACGTGACTGTAGCTGTAAAGGTTGGTCACGACTGTTGTGTGCGAGGAAGGGGCACACGACGAGACGAGCAATAATAATGATCCGCTTGTGAACGAAGTCACAAGGCGGATATTTATTGCGAGTCACCGGACTCCCATGTGATGGCAGATCACAGACGAAATGGTATTTGAGTAACCTGATGATCTGCATCGATCTCTTTGTTCTTTGAGTTTTCTGCTTGACATTCGTCCAGCTGTTCCCCCCACCACGCCCAAAAAGAAAAAGAAAGATAAGGAAGGAGGAGGAAAAGAAGAGAGGGGTAAGGGAAAGGGGGCAATGAATTACGGCAGAGTCATTGGACTTTCCGCAAAGGAAAAACAAACAAAGAGATCGAAGAACTATGCTCGAAAAGGTCTGCTCACGTGACGTCCTACGGCTTGTTCCGCGCCCCTATCCCATACTGTATTACGTCGTTGCATTAAGAGGACGTGACTGTAGCTGTAAAGGTTGGTCACGACTGTTGTGTGCGAGGAAGGGGCACACGACGAGACGAGCAATAATAATTAATTTTTCAAACCGTTTTGAGCTTTCCTGATCGTTGATACGTTACACGTGATCTCTGAAATATGATTTGCAGATGGAAGATCTGCGCCATAATGATCGACAAAACCCGGCATAGAATTTTTTTCATGCGTTTCGGGGTTTCGAATTTCGGAGTTCGACTTTTTTAAAAAAATCCGAAACTAGTTTCGGATTAGAACCCTTCCGAATCTAGATTCGGGTAGGTTTCGTTTCGCCTCCAACGTTGGCTTAGATCAGATAATACATACGTTTAATATATGGCATTATTCATACCGAAATTAATATATAAATTTGAATATAGATAACATTATAAATCAATAATATATTAACAAATTTTGGTAGTTAGATAGAAATTTGGGCTTTTGCATTTAGTACTTAATGGGCTCAGCCCCTGAAAAATTAGATTATGAATTGTAGTAATTGTGCATCGATTGACTATATTTTTCAGAGGCTGAGTTCTAACGATAAACTCAAAGCCCCAAGCCCGGTTTTTTCTTGTTAGCAACTCACATTTTATAAGTGAGCCGACCAGGTTTTTTAAAACGGATAGATACCGTAATAGTATAGATATTGACGAAGAATTTTAACATCTTTCCCTAAACTTCCTTTTTATTTCCATTATTAACACAAAACTAACTCATGGCATCGAAAATACTTATGGGCGATATCCACGAATTAATGGAGATTATACTCAAGAATATAAATAATGAATTTCTTCCTTAAATCATGTGCACTTTAAACGACACTGGTGCAAGATCATTACCATTCGACCGAAAGCCTTTATTCTTGGTGAATACGAAAAATTCGGTTTAAAAGAATGTAGGATAAATAACAATTTCCAAAACGCTACTTGGATTTGCAAGATTTCTAAAGGTTCTTGATTTCTTGCATTTAAACCAGAAATCCTTTTCTCATTGGTACAAAGTGAGCAATTTTTCTCATGATATCATAACATTCCTCAGGTGAAAGAGCTACTGCATTAATAAGGATTTTTCAAAAATACTACGAAAATTAGTGCTTTAGAACATGGATTTGAATATATTGATTATAATGATGATCAGATTCATGCACTTATATCCATTATTAAATCACAAAGGCAACTCGTATAGTCATTTCAGCATATCACAGGATGACACACCGACCAAGTGGAGAAAAGAGTTACAGCAAATAAATTGGGGTCTCCCGGAGCCACAAGTTCATGGTATTGCTTCATGTTAATGTGATTTATGAACTATGGTATTGCTCATTAATGTAAAATGAGGTGAAAAATTTATCGGAGTTAACTTTACCGTTCATACGACAATCGAAAAAAGCACAATTAATACGGAGATTGAATAGATATCCACACGGTAACCTCACATAATTCCCATGTATTAAATTATAATGATGCTTTATACAATGTAATTTATACAATTGAATCAAATAATAATATAATAATACAATATCGTCATACGACGAGCAGTTCTTATTACTGGGTAAAACAAAAAAGAGGGCAACTTTGGCGGTTTGCTTAACCTAAGTAGAATTTCTTACATGATTTAACACCCTTATTTTAGCTTTAGATCTTTAATTTAGAGAGCAGATACTTTTTGAAAGAAGTAAACAAAACAATAAATTGCATTTTTCATATAATATTAAACATAACAATAAGCTAAGAGCTTACATAAACTTATTTATTTAAAAACAATATTATATTAATTTTAATTATAATAAAATACAATTAAAAATTAGTAAAGCATTAGAAATTAAAGTATAGCAATCAAAATTTTATAAACATAACTCTTTCTGACAATTACTTGGACCAAATTGCCAACAGAAGGAAAACAAGAAGTTTTTTGTTGGAGAGTTGCCTATACTTGATGCATAGTAGGCTAGCACAGGAAAACAGTTTTTATAAAGGTCAACTGATGCACTGGGGACTCCTTTGTATATTCAACATGCAAGCTAAAAGCATACTTTTACAAGATAACTGGCAGAAGGTGGAGCCCTTGTACAAGAAATTTTGGTGGGGATTAAAGAGCTTTCTTCTATTGATAAAGTATTCTGTGGTAAAACAATGGGGAACAACAAAAAAAAAGAGTTTTTCTGACTTCACCTTCTCCTTTAAATTTCTTATAAGTATCATTTTACTTTCCTTTGGGTTTTTTCAAAATTTTTACCAAAAAGTGAGAATCCTGGTTTACCCCTTCCAAAAGATCAGCAGTATTTACTCCTTCCAAATTGGAATATTCCCTGACAGTATCACAAGTTAATTTTGGGTGCTATATATAAATAAACAATAAATGTCATGTTAGGAATCTAGGAGGGCATGTGAAAATTCTTATCTTTGTTTGTTGTTTTAGTTTTATTTTCTTTTTTTTTATATGTACATATAACACTTTAATAGGCTTAAGTCTTGTAATGTTATATCATTTTTATCATTTATACTAGATGTGTTAGCATTTACAGTTTCTATTTTTTCTTTGCTTTTTTTTTTGGTTTTTCTTTTTTTTTCTTTTTTCTTTCGGTTGTATTTTTGGTTGGTTTTTTGGTTATTTGTTTAGGTATTATTGTTTTGTCCCCCTTAATCTGTTTCCCTTTTTTATTTTTCTTTATGAGAAGCTTAGAAAAGAAGTTTTTAAGTAGAGTAGATTCTGTAGTTGGTAGCTAAAACCAGATGGTGCTATACTCATATTGTTGGAAAAAACCACACATGGTTATAAGCAAACCATTTTCAGTGCAATAGTTGACTTGGGTACTTGTTTGTAGAAAGCCAGATTAATATCTATCATTACTGTTAGGTTGTATATTATGTAGCTTTTGTAGCTTTTGTATAATGCTCTAATAAAGATAAAATGGACTATGAAGTTAAAAAAAAAAGTATAGCAATCATATTATAAAATAAAAAAAAAAAGATTGAGAAACCAAATATCTTAAAAATTATTATGAATTGATTTTCTAGTTTTTTGTGAGTTTTTTAAAAGGATAATTTATACTTAATTAAAAAATATAGAATTATAATACATAAAGAAGCCAAAGAGAATTAGCAAAAAAGAACTTTGATTTAGTTCAAATGATCAAAATATCACATTGAATATTGCATTTTTTAGAACAAATATTTGGTTAATATATAAACAGCTATCAAGAGATGAACAGAATCTAGAAATGAATAAAGGCTTTCATTTAAATGAAAATTGATCTTGCCAAAGAATAAGAATTGATATTTTGCACCAATATCGACTCACAAGTATAAGGAATAAGAATTATTAATTAAATTTTTAAGAATAAAATCCACTATAATTATGCAACCCAAGTCTATATAGTAAAAATGTACTAAATTTATAATTTTTAAACAATCGAGGCTGATATCAATGTGCAGTATCTGAAATTGGAACAAAATTTTAAATAGTCAGATAGTGCAAGTGCAAGATTATTTATAACTTTTTTAAATGTAAATTTTTTAGATAAGAATTTGCATTTAGAGTTTTTCATTATATACAATAAAATTATAAATTTTCAAATTAGCTGAAATAATTTTGCGGTGATTTTAAATTCAATTTCAATAAAAGATTACTAGTGTGTAATTTTTAGTACAGCCAGATTCTATTATATCTGTTATTTTTATATTTTGTCAAATATTATAAAATAAAAAAAGTGCATTGTATCATTATCAAATAAGACTTTAGCCTTTTGTAAAATGAAAATATGAGTTTTTAAAGCAAGAACCATTCTTTTTTATTTGTATTTAATTCATATCAAGTCTTACAAATATTAAAAAATTTAAAGCAAAATTTTAAGATTAGCTATTATAGAAAATGATAACTTTCTGTAATACAATTCTAGAAATTATCAAAAAGTATTGCACACATGTGATATATTCAGATGGAAGAGGTATCTGGCCTAATAATGTTAAACTTTATTAAGTGAGCATTTGCAGTAAACGTATATATGTATATAAGTATGTACATACAGGATATGTACCCAGAAATAGTAATTACTGTGTCATCAGATGAATTTATGATATATAGCATTAATCAGTAGTTTCTAACTTAATATAGAGTTTAAAGATATTAAAATAGCTGAATTTAGCTCACAAGCTTTTTCAATTCATTAACTTGAATTATAGTGATTAACATAAATTTAACTTTATATAACATCAAAAATATTTATAGATAATATGCCCTTACATTTAAAGATTGGATCAAATTCACAGGTATGTTTATTAAAACTCATAATTAATAGATTGGATTTACCTGTACTAGATTTAGTACTTTGTACTAGATTTAGTACAGAAAATATAGTAAAATTTTTGCCAATCAAAATAAGATAATTAAGCTTAAACTTAATATGCTACTTACTTATATCATAGGGCTTCGATAATGAATTTTATAGGCTTATCAGAATTTCACGTGAGACAAAATTATGTGTCAATTACAAAGAATATATTGTTAGACAATAAATTTTGATGATGATTATACCAGATAAATTAATCAATTTAAGAAAGTTAAAATGATAAGTAAGTGTGCGTTAAATACCTGATTTGTAAGCATGATGTAATCAATAAATGATTTGATATATAAAACAATTGTTCAAAGTAAGATAAAACCAGTTGGCATTAATAATAAAATCAAAAATCTTGAAAATATTTGGTCATCAACTCCTTTGTGGTTATAAGTTAGGTGTTTTGGGGTGCCTGATACACTAGCCGTAAAAGAATAACCAAGTATAGATAGTGGTAGGTATTATGTATGCATAGAAGTATGAAATTTTTTTTTTATTTAAAAAAAAAGAAAAAATATTGAACTTTTTTTAACCTTGCAATGGGATGGATTTCACCTAATATCAAAGTAGGTGCCAAGTTTTCTGTTCTGGGCTTTGTTGTGGATAAAAACATCTCTCGTTCACTTTTAGATGAATTATGGAATACTAAAAGACTCTTAGCAATGGTTATACGAGCAGTACCAGGTAAAAATCGGTGAGTAATTTCCCTCGATTCACAACTAGAAACAATTTCAAATTGCTGCGGGTCATATGAAGTTTGAAGGTTTTTCCACAAGTAATGAAGATACTAATTAACGTATAATTGATGATTTGGAGGAAGAAAATGATAGTGAAACAGATTATTCAAGTAGTAGCGATAGTGAATATGTCAAAATGAGGGTGAAGAGATAATAAATATTAGTAATATAAATAGCACATTATGGGTAAATGAAACTGTTACTATTGACTCTTGTCAAGTATCTTGCTCTTATTCTAGTGCACCTGTTGTGCATATTGGAGATATTACCAATGCAATGCCCTGACAGTTTTTTGAGTGTTTCATGCCTATTGATTATATAATGTCAGTAGTAATTCCGTCTACTAATAAATGTGCGTGTAAGTGTAAAAGAGAGTGGTATGATATAACTTGGATAGAATTTATGAGGTTTATTGGTCTTTTAACTATTATGATATATGTAAGATGTGCTGATGTCTGTGATTATTGGGCTATCAAACAAGAAACAGTGGGAGTTTCATTAGCATTTGGTCAATACATGCCCCATTCACAGTTTCAAAAAATTATAAAATATTTGAAACTGACTAATATAACAGAAAATAATAATCCTTTTTACTTTGCACAGTAGTTTTACGATGCATTTAACGACAACTTTACAATGGTTATTTCATCTGGCCCCTATCTTTGTATAGATGAATCAATGTACCAATGGATAGGCAAGGTTGATAAAGGTCCATTTCAATAAAAAATCCCAAGAAAGCCCCATCCAATTGGCTGCGAATTTAAAGCCACTGCAGATGCACAAGCTAATTTGTTTTAAGACTAGATCCTGCGAAACATTCAGAATATGCTACAAAAAAAAAAAATTTCTAACCAGTATCCACCCAATGTCACATCCGTATTAAGGTTAACTGAACCATAGTTTCACAGTAGTAGAACAGTTATTGGCAATTCTTAGTTTGGTAGTATTGATACGTGTACTGCTTTACATAATTATGGCATTTATTCTATTTCTAATTCTATCCTACAAATAAAAAAAAGTCATTATTGGCCTAAACATATCCCTCATGATATTACAGATGTGCTTGGGAATGCATATGGATCATTTGTTAGTCAGGCTTGCACAATGAATAATATTGATTTAACAGTGTGTTCAATCCAAGATTGCAAAAATATTGTGCTTCTCACTAGTTGTTTTACAACAATTCTTGGATCAGAAATAAGAAGATATATCAAGGATTATGGCAATATGATATTTCGTCGTCCTGTATTTGATAATTATAGTGAATATAAATCAGCTATAGACATACTCAATAATTTGCATAATAACTTAATTTCGTATCATAATGTTTTTGTATTAAAACATTCAATTGATTGTATCTGCTTTTTACCTTACTGTTGCAGAGGCTAATAGCTTCTCTGCATATTGTCGATTTGTTTCGGAAAAGTGAAATATGAAGCATGTCGAGTTCCGAAAGCAATTAGCAAGGTTGATTTTTGATTACTATTCAAGTGTGTCAGTTGCTGATCGAACTAAAAAAAGACGAAGGCAAGATTCAGATGATACTGAACATCATTTTACCACCCTTAATAATGATTCCAGAACCTCCTGCCTCAAAAGCAAATATGGCAACGTCAATGCATGAGGTGTTATAACTGTACAACTACCTGTTGTAGTTGTACAATTTCACGTCAATGTGTTCAGATTGCTGGGCATAGCATATCCATTTGGTGTATACTAAGACATAATAAGGTTAAAAGTTTTTTTATTTATTGCCTAAGATTTATTTTATTGTTTTCTTAAAAGCAAATTGTAATTTTTTTTGTAATGAGTTGTCCGACTAGGTTTAAAAATGTACTAAATCTAGTACATTCATATTTGCAAAATAATGGCTGTTCTTAAAATTATTTTTTCTGGCTATCTATATTATAAATAAAAATAAAAATTATCTTATTGAATAAAGCAATATATAATGGTTTTTAATTATTAAAATTATTTATTTAACAAGTTTTGGTGCCTCTATGAATTTTATAAAATGTACTATTTTTAGTACAAAACAGTAAATCCAATCCATTAATAATAAAAAATAACAAATTATTTTAGATTCGATTATTAAATACTTTAACAAAGAGAAAAATAAAGTCTTCATGTTATAGGGTGAAAATGCATAGAAAAAAAAAGAAATAATTAATGTAAGCATATTAATAAAATACAACAACAAAGAAATGCCTATTATAGAAACTAAATATTATATAAATAACAGAAAAAATACAACTTTGTGCTTAAAAGTGCTCACCCAGGATCACCTTTATACAATAAAGGCAGTCATGTAGATTGTAGACACTTTACAAAATGTAATAATTATTTTGAATGATTAAAAATTGATCCTATAAACTGGTACAACCTTTGATTCCACACGAATATTATCACTATCCGTGAAATATTCAACGACAGATCTATTAAATACTAAATTTAATTCATACTCTACTTTGTTATCATAAACCTTTGATGTGACAATGTAATGATTCAATATATTTTCTTTATCACATAATATGATTTTTCCATCTTTTGAACATAAAGTTTCAATCGCATAAACACGTGGTTCTGGTAAATATCTATTACCATATTTATCAGATATCGCAGGTCCTTCAAGATTTTGATTTATATAACAAAATATTAATTTATGAAAAGTATTAGCAATATACTTTTCAATTGTGAAATTTACAATAATTTCACAATCGTTTAAATAATTGGATTGTTTTGTAATTTTTTTAAAAAAATAATATTGATATAATTTCGTTAAAAATAACATAATTGTAACAATTAACAAACAATTAAGATTTAACTAGTGTTTTTATAAGCATAATTATGTTAATCCAAAAAGAACATTTTTTGTTTCAATCATCATAAAAATTCTTACAAAGAATAATAAAATGATTGACATAATTTTGTCAATTATAAAATGTTTCATATTAAAAGATAAAAGAAACGAGTTTGGTCAATACTAAAAAACTCTGATAATTAGTAATAACCAAAACCAATCAATTTCAACAAGCATTAGGCACAGTAATATTTGTCAATATTGTGTCAATAAGTTTCATCACAAAGAAATGAGAATGGAATATGAATCACAAAATTGTGATTGTGTCATTATACATCCTAGATGCAATTTCGAAATATGTGAAAGATGTTGTAAAAGTTATAAATGTGATTTTTAGCCGTGTGAAAATTGTGAAATTGATAACAAAGAATGTATTTTTAATCCTGTACCATCACAAGAAAGATTTAATGAATTAAATGAAAATTGTAAATTACATATTTTGCAAAGCAATATGAATGAGAATTGAGATTTCATTTTCAATTCTTAATGCAATTTGAAAAGAAAATACATATTAAACGTGTGAGAAGTTTATCCAGAAGAAATATTCACATCACACCAATAGCATTTATAATAGCCAAAAGAAAATCTATACCAGAAATATACAGCAATTATGTTCACAAAAATTACAAAAGGTGCAGCATACATATGGAATGCACATGCTGTTATATAAATGAAAATGATTGATGCAACCTCTGTAATACAGATTGCAGAGTTAGAGTATCGATAATCTTACCCCCACTGAATATCAAATACAAATAGAGAACAATCAACACAAGGCTAAAAAAAATCTCTAACAAACAAACCAATCATGATATGTACTCTAATTATAGAAATAATAAAAAAGAAGATAATACAGATGAAATCACACACGCCATAAATCGATTAGAAAAAAATGATAATATATTGGACATCATTAAAGAATCCCCTAATCTCATAAGGTTTTATAACCAGTTCACAAGCTTGAAAAAAGAAATAACTAAAAAAAGACATTTAGAAGAAGATTTATCACAAAAATCGAATTATAGAATGTCTGACTTCTTCTTACCATTAGTAATACATGATTATCTGAAGTATACAATAGAATTCTCAAGTAGCAACACAGATTGAACAAAATCTATGCTTATTTATGGCTCAACACAGATGGGAAAATCTTCCTTATTCGAATCCTTACGAAATTATAGAAAAGAGGTATTTTATATGAGAAGCAGTCTAGACTTTACAAATTTAATGATGAAAATTATGATTATATGATATTTGATGACATAATAGACTTTATAAAAATAGAAAATGAAATCCTGCATATTAATAAAAAATATCAACCGTTTCTTTTCAGTCAAAAATCAATAAACATCACAAACAATTACAAATAACAAATAAGAATCAGAAAAAATCTAATATATATATTTTTAATGAACGATTTCGATTCACTAATAGAATGTAATGATACAGACAAAGATCTAAAATTTTTAAAAGAGTTGTATAAAAATTGTATAATAATTCACCTCAGAGACCTTGACTTGAGAAAAACCAATGACAACAATCTTTACAATCCAGATCCAAAAAAAAATCAAAAAATATAACAGTTTCAATAAGGATGGTGTACTCATAATGCATACAATTACATTAAACTCTTTTGAATATGATAACTATTTCAAAATATTAGATAATAATTATTATGATTCAGATAATGATAGCATAACGACAAGTAGCAGTAAAAGAACTAGAACAAGTTATTAATTCTGTAAATAATCCTTTATTAACAAATCTATGGTTAATTCTTCACGATTATTATCAAATAAAAAATTTTCACTATTACATATATTATTACTATTACTAGTTGTTGACACATCTGATTTACATATTACATTATTTTTATTAACCCTATGTATTATAATTTGATTATGCTTATGCCATCGTGGTTTAAATTTGTAACCAGGAGATTTTTGTAAATGTTTTCTTTGTTCTAATAACGCAAATCCTTCCAATATTCCTTTACATTAGCAGGTAATTCTCTCCATGATTTAGATGCTGATTTAGAAAATTTGCATGTATTCAATTTGTATTTTGCATCACAAAGACAAGAATTGAAGTAACGACGATAAAGTATGAAACAATTCATAGGTCTAGATGGCATTATCCTTTTTGCATTACTATTAATCTTAATAGTTGATTTTTGTGTGCTATAGCCAAAAATTCATTTATGGTTATTCATTTAACATTTTCAGATAATATCGCAGAAAGAAAATTAATCACAAATCTAGGTACAATAATCGTTTCGCCCATGATTAATCATTACTAAATAGAATAATAATATTTAATTTGTAATCCGTAAATAAGGGAAAGGATTTGATTAGTAATCAGCAGGGTGCATATTATAATCAAAACAATTAATACCCATAATCTGGAGCCATTTTTAAAACTTCTCAATTTCTGCAAAGGTAACATCTTTTGTATTTCTATAAAAATTGTAACGGCGATTTTTCTTTTCTTAAAATTAGTGAATTTATCAAAATTGACCAATGGACTGTGAGATATTAGTATTTATCTTCATGATCATATGAAATTTTCTTCGCAGATCTGCAAAGAAAATTTCAAATGATCATGAAGATAATATAATAATATCTCACGGTTTATTGGATCAATTTTGATAAATTCACCACTTTTAGAAAGAGGAAAATCACTATTACAATTTTTATAGAAACACAAAAGATGTTACCTTTGCAAAAATTTTAAAAATAGCTCCAGATTATGAGTATTAATTGTTTTGATTATAATATGCACCCCACCGATTACTAATCAAATCCTTTCCCTTACTTATGGATTACGAATTAAATAATTACTCAACAATTATTATATTGTATTTATGAATACAATATATGTTGGACACGTTTGTCCAATATTGACTGCTGCTGCTGCTATTAGAAGTTATCTAACTACTCTAAAATGAAAACAATTATTAATAACCTTGTTTGTAGCATAAACAATAAATTTATATCATAAACTCACCCAGTTGGCAGTCAGTGATAAACAAACTTTGAATCAAAATCATCTACCCAATGTAATTTATATAAATTCAAGGTAGCAATGATCAGGGTTGGACAATTGGACAATTGGAAATTTGTCCAGTGTAAAGTGTCCTAATTGTCCAGTGAAAAGCAATGGATTAAGAAAAATAATCACTGGACAACAAAAATTAAACAAATTATAATTTTTAAAATTTTAAACAAAAAAAAATTAAATAAACTAGATAATTAACCAATTCTGTTAAAATCAATAACTTAAAAAAATTAATTTATTAAGCCTGTTCCTGCTTTATAATATAATATTTATAATGTTTTCAAGCCTGAAACCTGCTCACCATGCATATTGCTTTGGGAGGTTAACATCATTTGAAATACTATCCTTTACAATTGTAAGCAAATTGGTTGCATATAGATATCTTATTTAGTTAAATACGTATTATGTGGCCAACATATTTATTGCTTATTAATTTTTTCAAAAGTACTGTATGCGTTAACAGATTTTTTGACTAATATACAATAATTAAACTAAATTTTAAAATTAAATAAGAATAAAATTAATTTAAATCAAAGGTATAATGCATTATTATAAAATTTTAACTACATTTTTAAGAATTAGCTAGAGCAATCCTCTGGGAGTACTAGTTATCTGACCAGATATATTGTGCTTTGACTAATTTATTTATTTATTGAAATTTTTATAAATATGCACTGGACACTGGACATGCACTGGAATTACACTGGACAATTTGGAAACGTCCAGTGTCCAGTGAAAAAGCACTGGATATACAGCTTGCCCAACCCTGGCAATGATCACATTGTTTGAATTATTGTTATATTACAAACAAATAATCGATAACTCAATTGTTACCAAAGTACAAAATTTATTTTTAGAATCAGAATGCAATCGAATACTAAGTTTTTATATCCGCGATGTTGTAAAAATAATATTTATAAAAATAGATTCCTTATTTTTAGAAACAAACATCGATAATCTTAATAACAAATTATATAGCATGCAAATACAAAATCTAATAAACATAATAAACAATATCACATGTAAATGTGAATTATTAACAAAAATAAAAACTTTATATACACATGAAAAAAAACTACATGCAACTTATTGATTTTGTACAAAAAAACGTTAGAAAAATTAAAACTAACATTGACGAAGATATTATTCACAATATAAATATTCAACTCAATAAAATCAATGATATAGAAAATAACGATGAAAATGAAATATTAAATACAAGAAAAAAAATTTTAATGGTCAAAAATTCAAAAGAATATAATATAAAATTATGCAATGAAAATAACGATTATGAATATATTGAATATAGTAGAAACTCACTCAATGATAAATTCTTAGAAATTATTACAATAATTGACCATAAACATATTGTTATATTTTATAGACTAAAAATAGAATTAGACACATATTATATTTGCACTGAAAAAGTTAATACAAATCTAAAACAATTATATGAAACACATGAACTCAATGATGAAATTAATATCCACTTCATTCAAGAAATAGTAAAAGGTTTAATTTTTTTAAAAAATTAAATTTATATCACATTGATCTAAAATGCGTCAATATCGGAATAACAAACAATTACGAAATTAAACCTAAAAACTTTTATGAATTAAATACAATTAAATTAAATGATATCACAAAAATTGAAAAAGAAAGATACTCTTCATCTAAATACTTTCAATGTTTACAAGAAAAAACAATATATGCATGATATAAATGACTAAGTTTTCAACCTATTAATATTGATTGTAGAATTAAATAGCAAATGCATACCATACAAATATTTTGATACATGCCAAATAATTAATCATGTACTGAAGGGATGTAGAGAAAAAATTATCACATTTGATACAAACAATATTATATTATAAGAAAACATAATAAACTTAATTAATAACAGTAAGTAATATATACTGCAATACTTGTCACTTTTAAATTTTATTAATTTATTCATTCTAAATAGCATGATACCAAGAACTGGAAAAATTTATTCACTCATAGATATATACAAATATAACAAACACATAATATTGAAATTTAATATTATCAAACCCAATATAATATCTTAGAAAAAGTCAAAACGTAAGATAAACAATTTAAGTTATGACAAAATTAACATCATAACTAATACTTCTACTGGTATTAATCTACATAATTTAAGACATTATGAAGAAGCATTTGAGTATTTTACAAAAAATAGCAAAATCAATTGTCTTGAATCAAAATTCTAGCTAAATTTATATCAAATTAAAAAATTTATTAAATGTGAAACGTTATCGATAAACTACTTTGATGAATTAATAAAATATGACCATGCTCTTTCCTACTACCAACTATCAAAATTTGAAAAAAATATAAATTTTAAGATAATCTTTTGAATAAATCATGTGTTTTAGATAATTTAAAATCTTTATGCAAACTAGGCATATTACTTTTAACAAATAATAACAATGATAAAGGTATAAAACTACTAAAATACACAGTGAGCAAAGGTTGTCTAAAATCTAGAAATATATTAAAACAATTATAATTAATAAAAAAAATAATAACAATATTGTCTTTAAACTTGATAGTTTTTTAAATTATTTGTAAAACCAGTATTATGAGAACAACTGAACCTTATGAATTCCTATTATTACTGAACAACAAGTTCAGTTCACTTAAATTATCCAAACTCATTATATCTATTCATTTTAAAAAACCCAGTCACGTTTAAAACGTGATCATTTTGCAAATAAATTTCCTTTTTAACTAATCCACTACCTGGTGTAAATCTTTGTAGATTAATAAAAAAAAATATTATATGATAAAAATCATGCATTAAAAATTTATTTGTCAGTGTCATTTAAGCATGTGAACAATAAACATTTTCATTGTTACATTTTTCTTTTTGAGCACTACTGCACCAAACTCAATTTAGTAAAATCACTACAATTCAATTCTTACTGAAATTCTGGTTTACGGAAATATGCAGACAGTTACTCTCTTCTACATTAATTTTTTTGTTTAACAAAAGTCACGGTAATTCAATTAATATGTCATGATCAACATCTGGTTTTACAAATTTTTAATGAATTAACCAAAAATTTTTGGCTTTCTGGGTGCAAATCCTTTTGAAATTTTTCAAAAACAAAAATAACAAAAAACAATTAGTAGAACAAATAAAAATCTTTGGAAACGATCAGTGGGATTTGCACCCAGAAAGCTGGAAATCCTAAATAATTAAACACTAATTATCAATAATTGAACACAGAAAATAGAGTATTATTAGAGACCAGCGCAGTCAATTGTGGAAGTTGAGCCAATCTTTCTATTTGCTTAACCTGACGCAAATCACCAGTAACTAGATTTCTGATAAAAATATCCCTAAAGAGAAACTCTACTGATTTTTTTAATTTTTGAATTTTTGTTGATGTGATAGAATTATGATTATGTATTTTTGTTTTCTTACCAACTCTGTTATAATAATTAGCTATGGCATAGTAAAGGCTATGCTATAGCTTAGATAATGAAGTTGGTAAGCCAATAAGTATTGCTTATTGGGAATGGCCCTATAGCATTGCTGCAGGTGATAACCCTAAAAAACACAATTATATGTGAGAAAATATAAAATTTTTCAAATGTTAGTACATATTTAATTTCAAATCTTCAAAAATAATGAAAAAAAACTTATTTTTTATTATCAGAACATAGGGTTCCTCAAATTCAAATCAAATCAAATATTGGGTCAATTTGAATTTGATCAAATCAAATTGACCCTGATTTGAATTTGATTTGATTCAAATATTTGGATTTGAATTTGATTTGAATTTGGATTTTTAATAGTAATTTTCAAATCAAATCAAATATTTGTCAAATCAAATTTGGCCTGATTTGAATTTGATCAAATCAAATATAATCAAATTTGAATTTGAATTTGATCAAATATTTGATTCAAATATTTGAAGATCAAATCAAATTGTGGAACCCTATCAGAATATAAAATATCATTATGTCAAAAAAACCATTATATACAATTGATCAACAAGGAAAAAACAACCAAAAATTTATGTTTATGCTTCTACTTCTAAGAAAAATGAAAAAATAACAATCAACAAAGAAACGAAAAACAAGACCAGCAAAGCAAGTCCAATAAGTGTTCATATATTGAAATTGACAAAGATGAAAATAAAACAAGAAGTGAAACCCCGTATATTCCACAATACTGCTGAGGATCATTATTGTTGAACATAATGTTTTAGAATTTTATGTAGATAGTAGTTATGAAAATCTTATTACTATGGATAGTTTTAATTTTAGCAGTAATATAAAATGTGAAAAGGTTAGAAAAATTAGAAAAATTGAAAAATATAGAGAATTTTAAATTTTATCTGAAAAATTTGAGATTATTATTTGTATAAAAAATCATATTTTATTTAATTAACCAACAACTTTAAATACTGCTCCCCAACAACTTTGATAACCAAAATCTCTATGACTATGCAGCATTGCTACAGGGGATAACCCTCCTAAAAAATACAATTATGTGTGAGAAAATATAAAATTTTTCAAATGTTTGTACATATTTAATTTTAAATTTTCACAAACAATGAAAAAAAACTTATTTTTTATTATCAGAACATAAAATATCATTATATCTAAAAAAACCATTATATACAATTGATCAACAAGAAAAAAAACAACCAAAAATTTATATTTATGCTTCTACTTCTAAGGAAAATGAAAACAAAGAAATGAAGAACAAGACCAGCAAAGCAAGTCCAATAAGCATTTATATGTTGAAATTGATGAAAATGAAAATGAAACAAGAAGTGAAACCCCGTATATTTCCACAACACTGCTGAGAATAAGTGTTGTTGAACATAATGTTTTAGAATTTTATTTAAATAGTAGCTATAAAAATCTTATTACTATGGATAATTATAATTTTAGCGGTAATATAAGATGCGAAAACGTTAGAAAAATTGAAAATGTTGAGATTATTATTTGTATAAAAAATCATATTTTATTTAATAAACTAACAACTTTAAATGCTGCTCCCCAACAACTTTGATAACTAAAATCTCTATAACTGTGCAGTGTTGCTACAGGGGATAACCTCTAAAAAACACAATTATATGTGAGAAATTATAAAATTTTTCAAATATTTGTACATATTTAATTTTAAATCTTCACAAACAACGAAAAAAAAAACTTATTTTTTATTATCAAAACATAAAATATCATTATGTCAAAAAAACCATTATATACAATTGATCAACAAGAAAAAAACAACCAAAAATTTATGTTTATACATCTACTTCTAAGAAAAATGAAAACAAAAATAATGATCAACAAAGAAATGAAGAACAAGATCAGAAAAGAAAGTCCAATAAGTATTCGTATGTTGAAATTGACAAAGATGAAATGAAACAAGAAGTGAACCCCGTATATTTCCACAACACTGCTAAGGATCAGTGTTGTTAAACATAATGTTTTAGAATTTTATGTAGATAGTAGTTATAAAAATCTTATTACTATGAATAGTTATAATTTTAGTAGTAATATAAGATACGAAAAGGTTGGAAAAATTAGAAAAATTGAAAAATATAGAGAATCTTAAATTTTATCTGAAAAATTTGAGATTATTATTTGTATAAAAAATTATATTTTATTTAATAAACTAACACTTTAAATACTGCTCCCCAACAACTTTGATAACCAAAATCCCTATGGCCATACAGAGTTGCTGCAGGGATAACACCTAAAAAACACAATTATATATGAGAAAATATAAAATTTTTCAAATGATTGTACATATTTAATTTTAAATTTTCACAAATAATGAAAAAAAACTTATTTTTTATTATTAGAACATAAAATATCATTATGTCAAAAAAACCATTATATACAATTGATTAACAAGAAAAAAACAACTAAAAATTTATGTTTATGCTTCTACTTTTAAGAAAAATAAAAACAAAAATAACGATCAACAAAGAAATGAAGAACAAGACCAGCAAAGCAAGTCCAATAAGCATCTATATGTTGAAATTAACGAAGATGAAAATGAAACAAAAAGTAAAACCCGTATATTTCCACAACACTGCTGAGGATCAGTGTTGTTGAACATAATGGTTTGGAATTTTAAGTATATAGTAGTTATAAAAATCTTATTACTATGGATAGTTATAATTTCAGCGGTAATATAAGATGTGAAAAGGTTAAAAAAATTAGAAAAATTGAAAAATATAGAGAATTTTAAATTTTATCTAAAAGATTTGAGACTATTATTTGTATAAAAAATCATATTTTATTTAATAAACTAACAACTTTAAACACTGCTCCCCAACAATTTTGATAACCAAAATCCCCATGACCGTGCAGCGTTGCTGCAGGGATAACCCCTAAAAAACACAAATAAGTATGAGAAAATATAAAATTTTCAAATGTTTGTACATATTTAATTTAAATCTTCACAAACAATGAAAAAAACTTATTTTTAACTATCAGAACATAAAATATCATTATGTTAAAAAAAACCATTATATACAATTGATCAACAAGGAAAAAAGCAACCAAAAATTTATGTTTATGTTTCTACTTCTAAGAAAAATGAAAACAAAAATAACAATCAACAAATAAACAAAGAACAAGACCAGCAACGCAAGTCTAATAAGCGTTGTATGTTGAAATTGACAAAGATAAAAATGAAACAAGAAGTGAAACCCTGTATATTCCACAATACTGCTAAGGATCAGTGTTGTTGAACATAATGTTTTAGAATTTTATATAGATAGTAGTTATGAAAATCTTATTACTATGGATAGTTATAATTTCAGCAGTAACATAAGATGCAAAAAGGTTAGAAAAATTAGAAAAATTGAGAAATATAGAGAATTTTAAATTTTATCTGAAAAATTTAAGATTATTATTCGTATAAAAAATAATATTTTATTTAATAAACTAACAACTTTAAACACTGCTCCCCAACAACTTTGATAACAAAATCCCTATAACTATGCAGTATTGCTACAGGGGATAACTCCTAAAAACACAATTATGTGTGAGAAAATATAAAATTTTTCAAATATTTGTACATATTAATTTTAAAACTTCACAAACAACGAAAAAAAACTTATTTTTTATTATCAGAACATAAAATATCATTATATCAAAAAACCATTATATACAATTGATCAACAAGGAAAAAAACAACCAAAAATTTATATTTATGCTTCTACTTCTAAGGAAAATGAAACAAAAATAATGATCAAAAAGAAATGAAGAACAAGACTAGCAAAGCAAGTCCAATAAGCGTTCGTATGTTAAAATTGATGAAGATAAAAATGAAACAAGAAGTAAAACCCTATATATTTCTACAACACTGCTGAGGATCAGTATTGTTGAACATAATGTTATAGAATTTTATGTAGATAGTTATAAAAATCTTATTACTATGGATAGTTATAATTTTAGTAGTAATATAAGATATGAAAACATTAGAAAAATTAGAAAAATTAAAAAATATAGAGAATTTTAAATTTTATCTGAAAAATTTAAAATTATTATTTGTCTAAAAAATCATATTTTATTTAATAAACTAACAACTTTAAATGCTGCTCCCAACAACTTGATAACTAAAATCCCCATGACTGTGTAGCGTTGCTACAGGGGATAACCCCCCAAAAAACACAATTATGTGTGAGAAATTATAAAATTTTTTAAATGTTTGTACATATTTAATTTTAACTCTTTACAAACAATGAAAAATAACTTATTTTTTATTATCAAGATATAAAATATCATTATGCCAAATAAACCATTTTATGCATTTGATCAACAAGAAAAAAACAACTAAAAATTTATGTTTATGCTTCTACTTCTAAGAAAAATGAAAACAAAAATAATGATCAACAAAGAAATGAAAAACAAGGCCAGCAAAGCAAGTCCAATAAGCGTTCGTATGTTGAAATTGATGAAGATGAAAATAAAACAAGAAGTGAAACCTTGTATATTTCTACAACACTGCCAAGGATCAGTGTTGTTGAATATAATGTTTTAGAATTTTAAGTAGATAGTAGTTATAAAAATCTTATTACTATGGATAGTTATAATTTCAGTGATAACATAAAATGCGAAAAGGTTAGAAAAATTAGAAAAATTAAAAAATATAGAGAATTTTAAATTTAATCTAAAAAATTTGAGATTATTATTTGTATAAAAAATTATATTTTATTTAATAAACTAACAACTTTAAATGCTACTCTCCAACGACTTTGATAACCAAAATCCCCATAGCTGTGCAGCATTGCTACAGGGATAACCCCTAAAAAACACAACTATGTGTGAGAAAATATAAAATTTTTCAAATGTTTGTACATATTTAATTTTAAATCTTCACAAACAATAAAAAAAAATCTTATTTTTTATTATCAGAACATAAAATATCATTAACCATTATATACAATTGATCAACAAGGAAAAAAACAACCAAAAATTTATGTTTATGTTTCTACTTCTAAGAAAAATGAAAACAAAAATAATGATCAACAAAGAAATGAAGAACAAGACCAGCAAAGCAAGTCCAATAAGCGTTCATATGTTAAAATTGACAAAAATGAAAATGAAACAAGAAGTGAAACCTCGTATATTTCTACAACACTACAAGGATCAGTGTTGTTGAATATAATGTTTTAGAATTTTAAGTAGATAGTAGTTATAAAAATCTTATTACTATGAATAGTTATAATTTCAGTGATAACATAAAATGCGAAAAGGTTAGAAAAATTAGAAAAATTAAAAAATATAGAGAATTTTAAATTTAATCTAAAAAATTTGAGATTATTATTTGTATAAAAAATTATATTTTATTTAATAAACTAACAACTTTAAACGCTGCTCTCCAACGACTTTGATAACCAAAATCCCCATAGCTGTGCAGCATTGCTACAGGGATAACCCCTAAAAAACACAACTATGTGTGAGAAAATATAAAATTTTTCAAATGTTTGTACATATTTAATTTTAAATCTTCACAAACAATAAAAAAAAATCTTATTTTTTATTATCAGAACATAAAATATCATTAACCATTATATACAATTGATCAACAAGGAAAAAAACAACCAAAAATTTATGTTTATGTTTCTACTTCTAAGAAAAATGAAAACAAAAATAATGATCAACAAAGAAATGAAGAACAAGACCAGCAAAGCAAGTCCAATAAGCGTTCATATGTTAAAATTGACAAAAATGAAAATGAAACAAGAAGTGAAACCTCGTATATTTCTACAACACTACAAGGATCAGTGTTGTTGAATATAATGTTTTAGAATTTTAAGTAGATAGTAGTTATAAAAATCTTATTACTATGAATAGTTATAATTTCAGCGGTAACATAAGATGCAAAAAGGTTAGAAAAATTAGAAAAATTAAAAAATATAGAGAATTTTAAATTTAATCTAAAAAATTTGAGATTATTATTTGTATAAAAAATCATATTTTATTTAATAAACTAACAACTTTAAACACTGCTCTCCAACAACTTTGGTAACCAAAATCGCCATGACTGTGCAGCATTGCTACAGGGGATAACCCCTAAAAAACACAATTAAGTGTGAGAAAATATAAAATTTTTCAAATGTTTGTACATATTTAATTTAAATCTTCACAAACAATGAAAAAAAACTTATTTTTTATTATTAGAACATAAAATATCATTATGTCAAAAAAACCATTATATTCAATTGATCAACAAGGAAAAAACAACCAAAAATTTATGTTTATGCTTCTACTTCTAAGGAAAATAAAACCAAAAATAACAATCAACAAAGAAATGAAGAACAAGACCAGCAAAGCAAGTCCAATAAGCGTTCATATGTTGAAATTGACAAAGATGAAAATGAAACAAGAAGTGAAACCCTGTATATTTCCACAACACTGCCAAGGATCAGTATTGTTGAACATAATGTTTTAGAATTTTAAGTAGATAGTAGTTATGAAAATCTTATTACTATAAATAGATATAATTTCAGCAGTAACATAAGATGTGAAAAGGTTAGAAAAATTAGGAAAATTGAAAAATATAGAGAATTTTAAATTTTGTCTAAAAATTGAGATTATTATTTGTATAAAAAATTATATTTTATTTAATAAACTAACAACTTTATATACTGCTCCCTAACAACTTTGATAACCAAAATCCCTATGACCATACAGCGTTGCTGCAGGGGATAACCCCTAAAAAACAAAATTATGTGTGAGAAAATATAAAATTTTTCAAATGTTTGTACATATTTAATTTTAAATCTTCACAAACAATGAAAAAAAACTTATTTTTTATTATCAGAACATAAAATATCATTATGTCAAAAAAACTATTATATACAATTGATCAACAAGAGAAAAAACAACCAAAAATTTATATTTATGGTTCTACTTCTAAGGAAATGAAAACAAAAATAACAATCAACAAAGAAATGAAGAACAAGACCAGTAAAGCAAGTCCAATAAGCGTTCATATATTAAATTGATGAAGATGAAAATAAAACAAGAAATAAAATCTGTATATTTTCACAACACTGCTGAGGATCAGTGTTGTTGAACATAATGTTTTAGAATTTTATATAGATAGTAGTTATAAAAATATTATTACTATGGATAATTATAATTTTAGCGATAACATAAGATGCGAAAAGGTTAGAAAATTAGAAAAATTGAAAAATATAGAGAATTTTAAATTTTATCTGAAAAATTTGAGATTATTATTTGTATAAAAAATCATATTTTATTTAATAAACTAACAACTTTAAACGCTGCTCCCCAACAACTTTGAAAACCAAAATTCCATAATCGTGCAGCATTGCTGCAGAGGATAACCCCTAAAAAACACAATTATGTATAAGAAATATAAAATTTTTCAAATATTTGTACATTTTTAATTTTAAATCTTCACAAAGAACGAAAAAAAAAACTTATTTTTTATTATCAGAACATAAAATATCATTATATCAAAAAAATAAAAAAACTCTTTTCTGTAGATCCCTAAACCAAATACAGAGCAGAAAAATAAACAAACAATAGTAGAAAAGCTAGATTGTATATAAGATTAGGCCTTTGGGCACCAAATAAAAGACAAACCAGAGTTCTTCCACACATATTCCCCTTAATTAAATAAAGTTAAAGTAAAGCAAATAAGGAATGACTGTGAAATACCACTTCCTTTGTTTTAATTATCAAAGCATCTAAGTCCTTAACGATAAATATACTAGATGAGGACCCGATGCTTATGCGGATTCAAGCCACTATCTTACCTTGTTCGAACTGCCTACTACATAGGAGAGACCTCCAAAGAAAGTAAAACAAATGGACAACAAAGATTTTGTCACAAACCCACAAGAAAAAACTGGCGATGTTAATGAAACCCTATCAAAAACCAAACAACTATCACATGACCCCAAAATGTCAACAACAACTTATTCCAGCCCCAAGTTCCCACAAAAATTTTTCATACAGATTATCCTCCCACAACTGAGCAGGACCTGTTCCAAATGGAGATAAAAATTCCCACAGTCACCCCAACCAGCACTGACATGGAAAAAACAACTATACCAATAGAAATGCTCCAGGACCTGCACAACCAGCACCCCACTCGGACCCAACTGACCCAAATGAACCTAATCAGGAAGCTGATGATGACAAGATATCTCTGACGCCAGAACTGATATCACTATACAATCCTACCACCAAAAAACCTATAACAAGGTACTCACCGGACAGAAAAGATGAAGACAACCCTCTGAGGAACAGGTAAATGCACTGAACTATGAACAGGCCATATCAATGAAGAACTACAAAAAAGATAGAACAAACCTTGCAATTTTGCACTTTGGCATAACGATGCTACTATAGACTGCTTTACTTCAGAAAAAAAAATTCACAGCCTTCATTAACTACAAATTAAAGGTCCTACCTACTGAAGAGTTAATTCCAAAGGCCATAAAACTAAAATTCAAACATCATGATACATTCTTCTTCCACACCTTCTCAAGGTCTGAGTAAATGAGCCTGCACACCAAACAGAATTTATAACCTCTTCAACAACACTTTAGAATGATACAAACCCCACTATAATGTACTCATCACTAATCAACACAACCGTGACCAGATCTATGACAAACTTAAAAGACAACTAGCAATTAACTACAGTCGACTCTGGATATAACGAACCTCTATATAACGAACTCTGGATATAATGAACTCAAAATTTTAAAATTTTTATAATAGTTCGATATAAAAAGTGCAATGGGTCCTTAAGAAAACATAGTAAATTTTATAGTGAACTTTTTTTTTGCCAGACCCAAGGGTTCGGTATAGAAAGAGTTGACTGTATATTACGAACCTCGATATGATTATAACAAAACCCTACAATCTGACCAGAGCGATATTCTATGCAATTGGTTTTGCCCGCATTAGCTATGCACTCACTTTTGAACAGATGAGACAAGTCATTAATACTGTAGTGATGAACAAAAAACCTCCCTTCCAGAGAAACCAGAAAACATCCCGACGACATTAAACAAATACTTCACTTTGGGCTCCTGATCGAGAATTGAGCTAAAACCCGATCCATAGTGGTGGACTCAGGAAGATCTACACCTTCGACTCGTTACCAGACACATATTTTACACAGATATTCATCCTGCTCTCCTAGACCCAAAAGACCTATACTCTTTACTAAAGGACCAATTCCCTATCTGCTTTTAATGATAGCTATCAAACCTCAGCCACTACCATAGACAGTTAAAGCAGTACTACACCTTTAAAAGGATACCGCCAAATTTTTTTGACCTACCCCCACCTAAGCCACTCCTTTTCTTGACCCCCCAGGAGCTTGACCACAAAATTCGCAATACGTTCCCTTTCACACTGGTTGACACAAATAATTTCAAACTCTATATAGAAGTACTCAGAACCTACTACAGATTTAAATACATTCCAAACGACTTCATTACACCTAGGTCATGCCTACCCAACAATCCCAAGAAAATCAAAACCTACATCGCCTATGACTTCTCTATCACAGACTAGGAAATGGCCAAACAATTCATATTAGAGATCAGGAACAGATACATAATTCCTATTCCAATACCAGAGAATTAAATAACTGTCAACTACTCAGACAAACCATTATTATCCACAGACCCAAATGAAGTCAAGCTCATTGATCTGACCATACCCATTAGGAGTCAGGCGGTACTACTAGACAACATCAAATTACTCTAACAACATTACTACTTCTACAGAATCCCAGACAAGTGGATTGACATCCCTTTTAAGAAAACATTCAGCACTTAATCTAAAATGTGAACTACACTCAATGATTTTCTACAATATGCCAAATTATATATCTCTGAATCTATCGACCTATTCCCAATATGAGAATATGACAAAGCCAGACAAGCAATGGAAATTAGCTTATGTGAGTAAACAAAGGGGCTATGTATACCTATAAATTATATATTTTGGAGCAAATTTTTTTTATATTTCACTTTTTTATTAAAAAAATAAGTTCAAAAGACAAAAAAAATTTTTCTTGTAAAATGCTATCCCTTAATTCGTATTCGGGGCAAATTTGCCCCGATTTTCAGATTCCCGGCAGATATCTCACGCTACCATTAAAATTTACTAAATGTACCCCCCCATGTTTGTGGCACAATGCACACAAACATAACCGCTACACCAATATTTATGTATCTTTGCCGCAAATAAAAAATAATAAGGTTCAATAAACTTCTAAAATGTTCTTTAATGTAAAAGATCGATGCTTTTAATTTTCACATTTTTTTTTTTTTTTAAAAAAAAAACCCCGCTTATACTATGGCCGATAGTGATAGTAGTACTAATAATGACACTTCTAATAATGAGTACGATGATGCCGCTGATGATTCTTCTTCTGATTTGCAATATTTTACCTTTGAGCATAATAATCATGGAGAGACAAGAATTAATTACACAATAGATTATGAAGATTTATTTATGACCGAAGAACAAGATTATATCACAGATTATGTCACAGATTCTGAAGATTTAGTTATGACAGATTATGCCACGGATTCTGAATATGAAGAAAGTGCAAAATCTACTTACAAACGAAATGAAAAACGTAGGGCGGGTGGGAAGGGGAAAAAAAAAATGAGTGAAAAAACAAATAAAAGAAAGAATAGTAAGTTAAATAAAATACCAACACTTCCAGAATTACCAGAATTTGATCAAATGGAAAATGTTAATGAGCTTCATAGAAGTTATGCTACATTGCCATATGAAATACAGCAAGGCACTATTAGTCCACTTACATTGTTTCATCTATTTTTTACTAATTATTATTATCAATTAATTGTTAATAATACTAATAATTATGAAAAGTTAAATCGAGTTAATAGATTAAAAAAAGGTGGTCGTATTTGGCATTTGTTGACTTTAAAAGAGTTAAAAATTTGGATTGCAATAGTCATTTATATGGGTGTTCACAAAATTTATCATATAGATGATTTGTGGAATTCAGATGAACAAAAAGCTATTCATAGTATTAAACAATTTATGTCAACATATAGATTTGAACAAATAAAACGATATCTTCATATTTCTAATCCAAATAGTTTTAATTTAACTTGGTACTCTAAAGTAGAGCCACTAGCATCACATTTTCGAGATACATTTAAAAAGTTATATGTACCTAGTTCACAAGTTTCTGTAGATGAAATGATGGTTCGTTTTTCTGGTCGAAGTATACATACTGTAAAAATGAAAAACAAGCCAATACCTGAAGGCTACAAAATATATTCTCTATGTGATGCTGGATATACATATACATTTATGTTTAGTTCTCGAGTTGAAGATAATAAGGAGTTAGAGTTAATCACTAATATTAATAAAGCTGGATGCATAGTATGTCATTTAGCAAACCAGCTTCCTCAGGAAAAAACATTTCATATTTATATGGATAACTATTTTTCAAGTATTTCTCTTTTTAAATATTTACGTGAAAATAATCTAGGTGCATGTGGAACTGTTCGAACTAATTCATCAAAATTTCCTAGAGAGTTAAAAATTAATAATGCTCATTTATTAGATTGGAATACACTAAGTGGAGTAGTTACAGATAATGTTTTAGCAGTATTATGGATTGATAATGGGCCTGTAACAATGCTTACAACTATTCATGGAATTATGGGTGATGAATGGAAAGTTATTCGAAATCGACGACGCCCTCGTAAAACAAGTACTAATGCAAATAAGGTTCGTCAGGTATTTGGCAATATGTCACGAAAAGCATTGCCTATTCCACAAGTAATTAATGATTATAATAATTATATGGGAGGTGTTGATCTTGCAGATCAGCTTAGAGGTTACTATAATTGTCAATTAACAGCACGTCGTACTTGGTTTCCTTTATTTTTTTGGTTATTAGACACTGTTCTTGTTAATAGTATTATTCTTTATCGCAAAGTTTCCCAAACTCAATTTTGGTGCATTAAATGTAACGTACCTCTTTGTTGCTCTATAGTAAGACCTAATTGTTTTAAAGATTTTCATAGTAAACAATGAATAAATTTATTAAATATATATTTTTTAATGTTTTTTACTGATTTTGGAATCGATTTATAATATATTAATTATACTTAAATGATGTAAAAATGATATTAAAAAATTCGGGGCAAATTTGCCCCTATTTTGCATACGGATTAAGGGATACAAACAAATTAATGATAAAGAGAAAGAAATGGCCCTTGCTTATATCAGTACTATGAGTGCTGAGCAAGTTGTCTATAAGCTTGGATTTGCCTCAACACCAATTTGATGATGCTTAGCAAAGTACAAAAGTACCAAAAAAATTAAAAATTTATTTTAGTCTGGAAGTTTCCTATTTTCAAAAGCAAGAAAAAACCTTATACAATGCTGGGCTTCATTTTCTTTAAAGCCTTCTTTGTCACTAGCTAATATAGAAGGATATAAAAAATGGTGTAAACAATATATAAACAAGAACATTTACAATTGGAGGTATATCATTTTGCAATAAAATAAGTGTAGAAGTAAGTAAACAATTCTGCCAAGTTCAAGTTTAGCATTGTACAAATGAAAGATACAAACATGAGTATTTGCAACTGAATTTTAAGAGTAAGAGGGTCATAGTAATAGTTTGTTCATATTATGTTAATATCATTAAAGGTCCTATAGTTTTTCTTAATAATTATAAAGGTCCCAAGCAAAAAATTAATAAAGAAATTTATATCAAGGTTCTAAATGACCACCTCATATGATTAATAGCTGCTGCTTGTTTGTTACTTCACTCTCATCCAATTTTTTATCAGGATAATGCCCCTGTTTATAAGGTGTCAGATTGGCTTAAATCAAAAAGAATAAATTATATGAATTGGTCTTCATGATCTTCTGACCTTAACTCCATAGAAAATATTTGAAAGATCATAAAGGACAATATTCAAAACAATGAAGACTTTCCAAGAAATAAACTTGTACTTAAAGTAGCCCTAACAGAAGCATAGTTGAATTTGAATATATTAGTCTTCATGTAGTTTCAGACTCAATAACATGGGTTCGTATTATTTCACCAACAATTACTTCACTGATATAACATTTTACTGACAAATACTCACTGACAAGTTCATTTTACTGACAGTTTGTTTCAATGAAGTTCATTTCACTAACAAGTTTTTTTTCAAAAAGCACTCTATCTTTAGCCCTAATTCTATTTAATTCTACTCTGACCCTAACGACAATGACCAGAATTACTTTGTTAGTGAAATGAGCTTTGGAGAAATAAACTGTCAGTAAAATTAACTTGTCAGTGAATAATTGTCAGTGAAATGTTATGTTGATGAAGTGATTGTTGATTAATTGATTGCTACTCCAATAATATAAAGAACTGAGTTATCACAGATGCAAAGAGTAATTCAACAGTATATTAAATTAATAAAAAAATTTGATATATATGCAGCAAAAATTTTATTAATAAAAAATTTTTATTTGAGCAAAAATCAGGCATTACTTTTGTTAGCTACTTTATATAGGTAGATAATAAGTTTTGTCAATGGATCAATATCTTGATCATTTTTAAATATACAGGTTTAAATTTTATATATATATAAATATAGTGGTTATAATGAATTTGTAAAAAAAATTTTAGTTAAATAAATTTTATTTATACTATATTGCACTAAGCAAAAGATTTCTTTTATAAGTACCCCATGCAAAGGATCTGGGTATTTTACATGTAGTGATGTTAGTTGGTAGCTACTGGTAGATATCTACTACCAGTAGATACTAGTAGATACTGGTAGATTTTTAATATACAAGATAGATACCATTAGTTAAAAATTGAAGCCAATAGAAATTATCTATTTACTATATACTAATATTATAAACAAATGCAGTATATATTAATACTGTGTCTATACTTGGGTTAATGCATCTGAATACTGAAAATAAGTTATCTTTTTTTTGAACAAAAGTTAAACAACAAATCAGGATAGTTTATTTTTGAGTGAAAGGGTTTTTTAGTGATTGCAAGTAGTTGCTACATAGTAAAGTCCAAATTTAACTATGTAAATTGATCATAATACTTAAGTAAATTTATTTAGGAGATAAAGTGCATATTTTCTGAAATTTTCATACAAATTAGAGAACTTCTTATTATTTAGCTTTTAATTTTTCATTTGTCGAATATAAATTTTAATTTTTTCGTCGAGAGTAAAAATAATAAAAAGTTTTTCAATTTGTTAAAAATTATATAGCATGTGTATTTGACCTTCCACTTAAGTGAAAATAATTGAGTTGCATAGTAAAATTTGGACTTTACTATGTAACGACTATTGTCAATTGTGGGTAATATAAAATCATTTTTGTCTGATTGACCAATCAGAATTTGACTAGTAGATTTACTGGTAGTGATAGCTACCAGTAGGTAGTAACTACCAGTAGCTACTAATAGAATCATAGCTATTTGGTAGAATCTCCATTACTTTTTACATAGCATATTTTTTTTATCAAGTATAATACCTAGATATTTTGCAATTATTTGATAAAGGATTTTGTAAAAGACCTGGTATATTATTTATTAATGGGTATCCATTTGCTGTACTAAATTTAGTACAACATACTAAATTTAGTACAGTATTAAAAATTAAATTTTGAAAAATTGGTATTAATAACTTTAAATTAAATTTATCTAACATATAATTCTATATTTATGTTTTATTTTTGTATATTTAAAAATCAACATACTTATCAAAAGTTATATTAAATTATTTAAAAGAAAACTTGCTACTAAAAGTGCTATCAAAAAATACTAAGGCAATACAAATTAAATAAATTGGTTTTTATTTGGTTTTTATAACATAAGGTAAAATTTTGAACCCACCCACCTGAAAAATTTTTTTATATATAATTTTTTTTTTAAATTGAATTTTGGCAAAAATTAAGCTTAATTCGAGCTAAAATTCAAATTAACTCCTGTGCATTATCAGTTATTCAGTTACTAGTATATTAGCCCATGCCTCTGGCACAGGGATAAGAGATTAAACTAGTAGTTAATTTATTGGCCAAAAAATGCATTTTACAACCTTTACAATCTTTTACAATTATGCAATCAGACAATTGTATGGGTATCAAAAGTACATACATTGTGAAGGGCTCTGTTTCAAGCCTTTTTTATTTGTTTATTTAGAATATTTTCTCACTGTTTATATCATTACAATAATATTATTTCTCCTAGCATTAGTTATAGTTTGTTAGATTTGGCATAGCCCCAAATGGAATAGGAATGTGCTATAACAATTTTCTGTATAAGCACATTGTAGCTGCGCATGCCAGAATCATATTCCAGTTTTTGACCTTGGCATTTTACTGCTAATATTTGTTTATTTTCTTCAATAAACAATAGATTTTTACATAGTAACTTTGCCCACTAATAGTTACAATACAATTCCTAAAAGTGTTGTAGTCATCATAAGTCAGAGACAACTCAATAGAATTAGGTGAGACTAACTAAATTCTGTGTTTTACAGTACTCCCCTCTCCTCTCCAGGAGAGGAGGTGGTCCACATAGTAAAATTTAAAAAAAATTTTTCTGAATTGTTCTGTGAGTAGTCCTCCACACGGGCTAGGTAGTGCCGAATAATGGCAATACCCTAGCTATAGATGGGGTAAAATTACTCTTTATAATAAGATGTTTTTGTTGAAATTGTTAAAATTACTTGATAGTAAAATTGGTAAAATTAGATTTTCAATATTAAAAATTAATTTAAATTATATCAAAAATTAATTAAAACTAAGCTAAATCAAATACAATAAATGTTTTAGATTTAATTTATAAACATATTAAAAATATTAAAATTATTGTTGAAATTATTGTTGAAATTAAAAAATTGAAAATGAATTCATCCCCAACTATAACTCAAGCCCTATCTGTCTATGTAAGGATTTGATTTCTGAGTCCTTACTCTTACCCTAGGGCTCAAATTTTGATGCTCTAGCCCAGCCTGCAAAACCCATAGGCAGTGTTGTCATCATTACACATCCACACTATGTAAAATGTCCAACGTCCAAGATTGTCCAAAATCGTCCAAGCCTATGTCCCATGTTTAACTAATCAATAAAGTTATTTAAAAAATATATATAATTATATATTTTTTTAGGTGCTGGACTTATTGGTGAAAAAATTAAAATAGATTATCTTAATAAAATTTCAAGTAATTTTAATTTGAAAAAATGTCCAAAATTGTCCAAAATTGTCTCATGTACAACACTGCCCATAGGTACTTATGGGCTTATTATTATTAATAGAAAGACTGCCCCAAATAAGAAATAGAAATCGATTTAGTTAATTAAATCGACTAAACATAGTAATTTACATATAAATTTTTTAGTTGTCTAAATCGATTTCTATTTCTACCTGCAAGTATTAGTAATGTCAGTCTGATTGGGCAATATATTAGGTGGTAAATAATCCACAGCTACAGTGGTAGTATAAAGTTCTTTGCAGTCAGTTTTTGGGCTCCATGGGTGCATGTGCAATACAAGGGCTCTTATTAGTGGATAGTTAGGCTCTATAGCTATAATAATAGTGTAAAGACCTGAAATAGATACATACTGCAAAATGATGCTCCAGTTTAGTTATATTAGCTATCTTTGTTATATTTAGAGTTTCAAATAATTGGTGGGTGCAGTTTAGGCTTTGCGGTTTAGAAAATTTGGAAAGAAGTCAGTAGTTTATATATAATAGTTAGGAAAATTAGTCCTAGTAGGGCTCCTATCAGATCGGACCGAACTGGACTTTTGTCAAGTTTGAATCCGGTTCGATTTTCGAACTGAACTCAAACTTTTTGTTTCGAACTTTTTAGTCAAGTTCGAGTTCGGTCCGGGTTCGGTCCGAAGTTTGTCAAACTAGTTTGAAATCCAAATTAGTGATATAAATCAAAAATCGATTAATCGATTAGTTGATCGATTTGGCAACTACTGTAATTGATTAATCGATTAATCGATTAGTACCAGGAATGGAGTGCATGGTTAAGCGGCAACTCAAATGCTTTTGTACAAAAACTCGCATTTGATTGGACATTTCTTTTTATATACTTCACATGATTACTTATTTCTATATTTATTATAGATGCATACTTATTTACATCGCTAGTTACAAATTAATAGCATTCATATAATTCGAATAATTTATTGTATTCGAATAATTCATTTTATTCAAATTATTCGAATAATTCATCATATTCGAATAATTCATTATATTTGAATAATCATTTTATTTATATAAATTATTATATTACTGTAGATTATGAAATTTAAGAAATTTATATTAATAAAATTATTTATTATATACTATATATTTAATACTGTATGTAAAATACTGTAAATTTCATATACATATACATCGCGTAAGTATTGTATAATATACACGTTTTTTTATTAAAAAAAAATAGACGCATAACAAATTCAAATTTTATTAATAGTTAATAAGCATGTATGATAAATGATATATCATGACTATTAAATCGTATGCTCTGAAATTTTTTGGGTGCCGATTTAAACCCGGTTCTTCGAATGTCCCTTATAGCATCATTACGTCACATGCAACTTACTACATAATTACTACATAATAGCATTATAACTTGATGTCTTTTGCCCTTTTCATCGAATTTCGACTCTAGCTTTTTTTCTGTACCATTTAACGTTTTAAAAGCTGGGAAAAAAAAACTATGAAAATACAAAAAGTTTGAAATCTATCTTTATAGTTCCAGCTCTCTCCGCGTTTAGCACTCTATTCATGACTCCATTTCGCGTTTCCTGGCGAAGCATAAACCTACAAAAGGAAGAAAACATTAATAAAAGAACAAAAAAAAAGATCACGAAGAAAGAAAAATCTTGCTACTTATCTTTATAGTTTTTATAGTTCTAGCTTTCTCTCAAGTCTAGCACTCTATTTATGACTCCATTCCACGTTTCTGCCAAAGTATAAACCTGCAAAAGAAAGAAAATGTTAATAAAAGAATGAAAAAAAAACCACAAAGAAAAGATATCTCTATAGTTTTAGTTCCTCCGGGCCAGCACTCCATTCACAACTCCATTCCACGCTTCAAAGTAAAACATAAACCTGTAAAGAAAGAAAACATTAATAAGAGAACAAAAAAAAAAAAAGACTACAAAGAAAAGAAAATCTGAAGCTACTTATCTTAAGAGTTCCATTTCCGGCACCATTCCATGTTTCTAGCGAAGCAACCTGCAAAAGAGAGAAAACGTTTGTAAAAAGAGTGAAAAAAACAACTACAAAGAAAAAAAAACCTGAAACTAATCTTTTTTACTCCAGTTCTCTCCGGTCCAGCACAACATATCACTAACAAAATAGACAGAGAACTATAATAATGACGACAATAAACGTTCTATTAATAATGACACCAACAATGCTGATACTGAAGCGATAAAATTACTTTAGCGAAGCTCCAAATACGACAACACTGAAGCGACGAGATCACACCAGCAAACTCCAAATACATGACACCGAAGCGACAAGATTACACCAGAAAAGCTCCAAATACGACGGACGAACCCACACTAATGAAAATTTCAAAAAATATGATACTGAGGCAACGAATTTGTACCTGTGAAGGCTCCAACGATAATGCTGAAGCGATTTACCCATTATTCTGGCGAAGCTAGATCTAGAAAAGAAAAAAATTAGTTCAAGCAAAAAAAAAAAAAACAAAAAAAAACAATACTTATCTTGCAAGTTCCCAGTTTTTAATTTCCAACACTCAAAGTTTTAGCGAAGAAGAGTTAGTATAAACATATAATAAAAAAAAACAAAAAATAAAGATAATAAAGATAACACGAACATGAAAAAAAAGATTTAGATCTAATTTAGATCTAAATCGGGACCACATCGATATAAAAACTGCCAAAATCAAAATTTTGCAAATATTTGATCTTTTGCAGATTGTAATTATTCGAATAATTATAATAATTTGAATAACTATAATAATTCGAATAATAATATATATTCGAATAATAATATATATTCGAATAAGATATTATTCGAATATTCAGCGAATATTAGTCATTCGGCGAATATTCGACTAGCAATAAATTATTCGGATATTATTTGAAAATTATTCGAATAAAGAATCGTAAGCTCTATGTGGGTTACTATATTCGTTACAGCAATTAAAAAGTAATGTGGCCCTTTTTATATCTTCCGTTTCTGGTTTTGCGTAACAGCATCATGCAGCTATCTTATTGATTAGTTAAACATAATCAACTATTAATCGATTTTTTAAGAATTTTCAACTAACTAATCGATTATGATTTTTGGCCCGATTCGTAATACTAATCCGAATACTAGTATAAATATTCGAACTTCAAACTAGTTTGACAAACTTCGGACCGAACTGAACCGAACTCTTAACTGAGTTTGAGTCTGGTTCGAAGCTTGAAACTAGCAAAATTTAGAGTTCGAGTTCGGTTCGATCCCGGATCAGATCCAAACCGGACCGAACCCGAACCGAACATAAGAGCACTAAGTCCTAGTCTAGAGACTTTTGTCATAGGTATTGAAGATTAAGTATATAACGCTAAAGCTTTGCTAATTCTGAACTTTATCTATAATTTCTTCAAATCATATATAATCTTAAAAGTGCTCAAGTTATCTAATCAAATTTACTTATAAGTTTACATATCTGGTTTCATATGACAGCACATGCAGCTATAGTTGCAGCCCAAATCCCAAACTCTAGTCAAACTAATTTCTCAAAACTTTGTTAATAATTCTTATTTAAACAATTAATATATATTCTTATAACTATATATAATATATTTGCAAAATATTAAGATTATTTGTTTGATTTAATTTTTTGTAAACAACAGTTGTTTTTTTTTTTGAGTTTTGAATTTGTCCAGTTTGTCCAGCAAGTATACGTGCAGCTACCTTATAATCTGATATTGAGTAGCTTGTATTAGTATAAATCGATAAAAATTAGCCAATAATATGAACTGAAATTCACATGAAATATAAATAATAGGTGCCCATAGGTATGGAAGCTGGGTAGTTGTACTACCCAAGCCTTACTATTTGTGTAAGAGCACAGTTTTTTGAGCCCTTACTCTTACCTTAGGACTTGGGATTTGATACCCTAGCCTGGCCCTTGTGAGCCTACCTGCAGGTATCTATAAGTAGCACAGGCCCAATGTGGAGGCCTATCCGTGAGTGTATAAAAATTCTCCAAAATCTGCCATGTACTATGTATATTTATTAAATTTTTTATTATGAGCAAAAGGAGGTAATATAAAACACAGAATCTAGTTGGTATTGCTTTAGTAGGGGGTTATATTATTTTATCAACAATCACTTTACTGATATAACATTTTACCAACAAATACTTACTGACAAGTTCATTTTACCAATAGTTTGTTTCACCAAAGTTCATTTCACTAACAAGTTTTTTTTTTAAAAAGCACCCTAACTTTAGCCCTAATTCTACCTAATTCTACTCTGACTCTAATAACAATGACCAGAATTACTTTGTTAGTGAAATAAGCTTCAGTGAAATAAACTGTTAGTAAATGAACATGTTAGTGAATAATTGTCAGTAAAATGTTGTTGGTGAAGTGATTGTTGATTAATTGATTGTCACCCCCTTAGTAGAGTTAGTCTAAAAGTATATATTTATTAAGAGGTGAAAAAGAATATAATACCCACTTTTTGCTTTAATAAAGAATTAATTTAGTATAGTTCAACTCAATATGAGTTTTAGTATAGTTAAAAATGGTTTAGTTCTAACCTTTAAAATTAGAGTAGAAGTGTTAGCTCTAGTATCCTCAATATAGACTTTAAGTCCAAAGTAGTTAGTGCTATAAACTAATTATTTTCTACAATGCATTGAATTTATATTAGCCTAATTCAGCAATCATGCAATAATTATTAATGATAAAACTGGAACCGTTTTGCACTTATGCTCTTACACCCTAGGAACAAAAAAGAAGAGATATATAAATTGAGTGGACTTAAAACTATCAACTAAGACTTATATAAAAAATCCAAAAAATACTTAGTTTGCTTTGACCACGCCATAGCAAGATCCTAAAGAACCTCAAGACCCAGATCAAATCAATTACACCTCTTTCTGCTTGTTAATATAAGATTTAGGCATCTTGTGCAATTAAAGAATATTGGCCTAGTTGGATAGAGGTGTGATAGAGGTGTTGTTAGTGTTTCTAGCCTCTGAAGAACTCAAATACAACTCAAATGATTCTAAAAAAGAAAATTTTGTATAGAAATTCATCAAATATTGCATTTTTATATAGTAAATTTTCAAATTTTGTTCAATTTTATACATTTATTTGGCTAAAATACTACTAAAATTATACAAACTCAGATTTAAGTTGTATTAGAGTTATTTTTCTACCACTTTCACAATAATTAAATAGATCATAGTTAATCATACATCGCCTTGAAACAAATCATCAAAGTGAACAGAATTAAACTTCATACTCAATCTGATAATTTATTGAATAATTAGATAATTTCTTGAAACACAATCATTAGAGTGAACTGAGTTAAACATAATATTCATCTTGGTAATTTTATTGAATACTTAAATGATTAAGGTTAATCATGCATTGTTTAAAACACAATTGTCAAAGTAAACAGAATTAAACTTTATATTTATTCTGGTAATTTGTTGAACAATTAGATAATTATTTAATCATACATTTTCCTAAATCACAATAATTAAAGTAAACAAAATTAAACCTCATACTCACCCTAGTATTTATTAAACAAAAAAATGATTACGGTTAATTATATATACATTCTCTTGAAACCCATTGTTAAAGTGAAAAGAATTAAACTTTATATTTGCCTTGGCAGTCTGTTACAGATCTTTTTTTTGTCAGCTAACAGATGTCAATTGATCGAAAAGATAACTAATTAGGAATATGCCAGAAATAAACTGGTTAGGCAAAATTGTTTTTTAAAATTTTTTTTTTTAACATAATTAAGTTGACTCATTAATTGAATCATACGCTTATATGTGAATTGTCAAAACTAATAAATTTATCGCTAAACTGGATTATCAATAGTTAGTCTGTTTAACAACATATTGTGATACTCTATTAAAATAAATTATGTTATGATTTATCAGTATAGTAAAAAAAAGTAGTTGATTTAATTAACATGGGCCATAATCTTAGTGCAGACATGTGATATAACTGATAAGATTAATTTAAATTCATGAAGTAGTAGAAATAATATAATTATGTTATTTCCACTTAATCTAGGTTATGTCTGACGATGGGATCATATGTCTGTCATCATTCGAATAACGACTAATTCGCACTTGCATCGTCAGAAATATATTAGTATTCGCTCTCTCATTTGAGTGACGACTGATTCGTGCTTGCGTCGTTAGAGATATTAGTGATTGATAACAAATGACGACGGTGACATATATGCATCATCATTCGAGTGACGATTGGTTTATGAGTTCGTCATCATTCGAGTGACGATTGGTTTACGAGTTCGTCATCTTTCAAATGACAAATGGTTTACGAATTTGTCATCATGTGTCATGACGACAGAAATGCAACACTGTCGTCAATTAATGCTATCTAATTGCTATCAGTGTGCTATATATACGCTATCTGGTTATGCTATTAGGTATGCTATCTGGTTATACTATATACTCAATTTCTGGTTATGATGTACCAAAATGTATCAATATTTTTGTCCTTAGTTGACCCTAATTGAAATTTTACTAGAACCACTACTAGAACTGGCTTTTTGACTTTCTGGAACTGTTTGATTTCTTTCTTCTATCCTTGTCCCTAGTAACCCTAGTGTCCTTAAGAAAAATAAGATTCTAGAAAAAAAATATCATTACTTCATAGTACTACTATATATAATAGATAATACGTATATATGTATATATAGATAATACATGTATATGATAGATAAAGAAAAATAAAAAGTAAGAAACTTGAGATTTTGCTAGGTCCACTAGGGTCACTAGGGACAGCTATTCGAAAAATGGTTCTATAATCTAAAAAATACCAAATTATGCCAAATTGCCGGCCTCACTTCTGACCCCAGCTAATTTTTTTTCTTAAGGCCAGTTTTTTCTAGGGACAACTTTTACCTGTACTGGTTTTATCAGGAATTCGTGTCAAAGATTCTATTGTTTGCCCATTTTGTACCATTTTAGATAGCTTATTCCAATAATAAAAGGCTTTAGCGTGGCATTTATCTGTATATAAATTACATAAGCTATACTTAGAAGCGGTCAGTTTGTCACACTCTAAACAGGGGACACGTTGACGCCTTTTCCAATGAATAGCACATCCTTCTTGCCGATAGCAAGACTGACTACAGATCTTCCCTCATTAGTAAGATACTGACAAATATAAGTTCCTGTCATCGATTATTATTTGTCGAAACTTACTTGATTCCGTATAATATTATATTAGGTAAAAATATTCAATAATTATTTTCGATTTAAACTTTTTTATCAGGGTAATATATTATAAAAATAACCTGACTTTACCTACCATAGATACCCAAAGTTTCCAAAAAATATTGATCATGTGCCAGCAATAACAGACGCACCACCTTATCGACCAGAAAGCCCAGAAAACTCAGAACATTTTGAGCCGGAGATAGAAGAAGAATACGAGCCGGGATATGAGAATGAAAGGAATGGGGCCATCTACCACTGGGGGCCAAAGTTTTCCTCAATCACAGATTTCGGAAAATAGAAAAACTAGTCAATTACTCCAGTACTTTGGTGAAGATTATTTAACAGGATTACCAACTCGTAATAATATAGTTGCAGAAAATGATGAGGGTTTATCTGTAATTTTTAATAATGCTTTGGATAAACGAGAGGAGATCCCTTTTATGGCTATCGATTTTGAGGGTTCATCAGAAAAAATAGAGAAAAAAATCATTATATTTTATGTCTTTACGGCTCTCTCATCAATGGTCAAAAAGCGGTAGTTACTTTTACAGAAATCCAGATTTTCTTTGATAAACTTGTACCCGATAATGAATCCGTAGATGGCTTTAAAATAAAAATAGATGAAATTCTCTGTAATACTGTGAACAATTATAAAATAGAACATATTAATGCATTTCCATTACAAGGTTATCATATAGAAAAAAGTCATATTTACGAATTTTTATACTCAGTAGTGGAGATAGAAAAAAAGCCCTCCAAGCTATTCAAGATAAAAATTTTGAAACTGCCTCAGATGATATGTTTTTATTCCATTGTAAAATAGCTAAAGAAAATTGAATCGCAATTTCTGGTTGGTCTATAATAAGTAAGTATAGATACAAAAAACATTCCCATTATACACACGATTTTTAGGTTTCTTTAAATGATTTTTGACTAGTAGAAGATCTAAAAATAATAAGTGATCATTTTCTGATTTCAGCACTCTCACTCATGAGAGATCGTACACTTTTCCTTACATGGGATATAGAGACGCAATCACTAGAGTAGGACGAATTTGCTGAAATACATGATGAAGAAAGTATCGTATTCATGATTTGTATAACCTTGCACTGGAAAGACGATCCAAGACCATTAAAACAAATCTGTTTTGTCGATCTTGAAACTGCATCAGACCCACGATGGATAACAGATGTATGTGGGAACCAGACAAATTTACTGAAAGCATTCGCATTATGCTCGAAAGCCTTCATCCCTGATATTCAACTCGGATTTAGTGATTCCGAATATGATTGGCCATTTATTATGAAAAGAGCTTATAGACTTAATATTCTCGAATGGATGTAGCAACAGATAATGGGAAGATTTAAATCGAAGGAAGAAATTCTAAAATAGAATTATTATGGAAAAATAGAGGCAAAATCTAAAAATAGTTTTCAAATTAAAAAAGGTGCTATTGATAATAGTGAGAAGGAAAACGATAGGGTACAGCCAGTTATAATCAATATTAGTCCAAAGAATAATTATATTTCTACTTTTCTTAAAGTACCAGGATGTGTACCAATTGACATACGTGCATGTTTTAAGAAACTTTACCCTCGTGCAGAGGTTGATAGGAAAAGTTCACTTGCATTTTACTTAAAAATATGTGGATTGGCTAGTAAAGCGGATATGCCATATAATAAAATGTGAAAAATTTACTCAGAAGCAAAAGAGAGTATTTTCTTAAATAAATCGCATTCTACTATAGAAAAAATGTGTAAAGTAGCATATTATTGTATTATAGATGCATTGTGTTGCCAGGAGCTTATGGTTAAGTGGAATATAATTAATGACTATAGGGAGCTTGCTTCTATAGCCTATGTATCTCTGTTTGATTCACATTATAAGGCAAATGGAATGAAGGTACGAAATCTTCTGGGGGCTTATGCCACTAAACGTAATATACTATTTAGTGTGAGATTGTATAAAAATATAGAAAAAAGTAAGTATCCTGGTGCATACGTATTTCCACCTAAAAAAGGAATTGAGACGAAGAGGCCTGTTACAGAATTGGATTTTGCATCTTTATATTCCTGTCTTATTATGGCTTACAACCTTTCTCCAGAAAAAATGATATTAACTTATAGAGAGGCCGATATTGTACAAAAAAATAGAAATAACTTGCATAAGATTGAGTTTCCATTTAATAACCGTATTGTCCATGCTTGGTGTGTAAGACATGATAACCAATTCGAGAAGAAGGGTTTATATTCTATTGTATTAGAGGATTTAATAAGAGAGTAAATCTTAAAGCACAGCTTGCTTCATTAGGAAAGAAAAAAGAACTTCTTGGAAAAATGATAAGTTCGGTTAAAGAGAAAGGTAAAAAAAAATCCCAGAAAGCTTAAATTCAGAATATTCATCAATATGTTTTGATTATAATTGTTTAAATTCCAAGCAGTTTGCTTTAAAGGTATATATGAATACTTTTTACGGAAAAGCAGGAAATAGCAAATCTCTATTATTTCTTTGTGAATTAGCTGGAGGAATCACTTCTGCAGGTCAGCATAATATTGATCTGGTTGCTAAGTTTGTGTCTAGAAAAGGTTTCAGAATAAAATACGGAGATACCGATTCTTTATATCTTACCTGTTCAGATAAATATTATGAAAAATATGATAGAGCTTTTAATGAAGAAAACCTTTTCAAGAAGGAATACTGGTCTGAAATGGTTAAAATTACTATGAATGTGATGAAAAAATTGCGTGATGAAGTAAATGCTTATCTGAGGATAAAAAATGGCACATCTTATCTTAAAATGGCATACGAAGAGATATTATTTCCTATTTGTTTTACTGGTAAGAAAAAATACTTCGGTGTACCACATGAAAGGGTTGTTAATTTCAAACCAGATAATCTCTTTAAAAAAGGGATTGATAGCATAAAGCAAGGCCAGTCCCAGCTTTTCAAATTTATCAGAGAAAAAATCATGTGGGAAGCTATGGATATAAATAATACACGATCAATTCATAAAATTGTTGAAGATACTCTTAGAGAGGCCAAAGATAAGCAATAGGACTTTAGTCAATTTATTGGGACGGCTACGTGGAAGCCTAAGAAATAAATCTTCATGTCCAGCATTTTATAGCTCGAATTAAAGAAAAAAAATTAAATATTCCAGATCCTAGTGAGCACTTTAGTTATGTAGTAGTAAAAGGTGAGCGTTATTGCGATGAAAAAAGTCGATTAATACCGTATAGAGTCAGTGATTATATGGAATATCCAGAGTTTGCAAAAGAGCAGAATATGGAAATAAATATCAACTACTATTTAGAAAGTGTGTTGGGATTATGTGCACTGTTTATTAATGAAAATGAGAAATATCAACCACCATCTTCATATAAAATTATGCAACTCAAAGATTTAGATGAGAAAGAAAAACAGATTGACGCATATTCGCAAAAAGAAGCTAAAAAATGGCTTACAAAATATATTAAAGACTTGAATTGATTAGTTGTGCTATTCTATATTGTTAAGTATTCTTGGTTAGAATTGCCAGACTCCACTAAGATATTTATGTGTCTTTAGACACTAGCTCCGCTATACATTATTAATAATATTTTTTCATATATAAAAAATACTGAAGTTTAAATAGATAGTTCCTAATGCCTAGCCCACGCACTCTATAGCCGATCACTTTTTTTACCTATACTCAATCCACACCTCAATACCACAAACTATATAACTGCAATAACCAACAAGATAAGAATAATATATGCCAACAGTAGTGACATCTGGAAATTCGATTCAATCAAAGAGGAGGTATGATTTTCTGGCTGTACAAGGTATGGAGCCACATCTGATATTCCTTGGAGTACATTGTTGTTAGTTCCACTAATATTAATGTCATCACTTAACTTGGTAGAATTCTCGGCATCGACTTTTGAAGTTGGGATATAGCTTTGAATCATTGATTCCTCAGATATCGGGATATTCTTATAATCAATATAATCTGAGATATTGCCATCGATTTTTTCAGTTTGATCCATGCTTTTTTTATGTATAAAATATTTACTGAGATTTTTGATAGATTCACTAATTGCAGATATATCGCCAGACTTGATTGTGGAACTTTATTTCTCGCTTTGCGTATTTTTTTCGTTATTCCTACCAACTACAAGTTTTGATTTATCCTCAGATTTTAGATATCTAAGCTTACTAACCATTGAAGCTAACTCCTGTTCCAATTCAATTATTTTAGATTTGAGGGATAATATCTCAAATTCTTTTTTGGTCAAGTTATTTTGAATTGAAAATGCATCCTTCTGAGGCAATGTCAACTTACCTTCCAATATTTTGATTATTGACTGGAGCAATTTTATTTTTTTCAATTGGGCATCATACTTGGCTTTATACTCAGCCTGGAAAATCTGTGATTGAGTAAGTTAAGATGTAAGGTTAGTATTCTCACTTTGAAGTTGTTTACCCTCATCAATAATTTGTGAAGTATGAGTACGTAATTTTTGAAACTTGGTACTATAACGCAATGAATCCTAATTCTACTTTTTTCTTTCTTGATTGAAAGCCTTCACTTGTTTCAAGTATTTGGATTGTAATGCTTCATTGCAATCATTTAGCTCAGATATAGACTTTAAACTGTAATGTAAAGATTCTTCAAGTTCTTGTTCCCACATACTACCAAGGCGATGCCCTTTATCAAAATCTCGTAGTGTATATACATTGGCCATATATCTTTGGTTAAATTATATATAATATTCATAAGATAATTTATAAATTTTAGAATCTGATATAAAGTATTGAAAAATATCGGGTAATTACTGGTTACTTTAGAAAATTATTGCAAAATAAATATATAATTACCGGTTACTTTAGAAGATTATCACACATTGATTATATATAATTACCGATAATTTTCAAAAATTATATATATTTTTTTTATAATTAGAAAAAAGGATGGAACGCATAACTGTAGAATATTATCGTGCCAGAATGCCTTATTTACCTCCAGAAGCTATTAAAAAAATTATTCAATCTCGAGGGACAATTAAAAATGTATGTAAAAAAATGATTGATAAATATGGCACTTCAACACGTCGAATTTATGAAATTTGAAAAAAGCATGCACAAGGATTACCTTAGCATAAGCAACAAATGATACAAAACACCTTTTCTTCTGAAATAGCATCTATGCCTAAAAATAATATCTCAAATGAGCGGACAAAAAAGAAAAGATCTAGTTCCAGATTAATTTACTTTTCTCACTTGTCTTCTAATAGTGGAAAAAAGATAAGAAAAATAAGTGAAAATAATATTATGAATGATGACATTCCTAATACAGATATAGTTGCCCAAATTGAGCGAGAAATAAAAAGAAAAGATAAAAACTTAGCTAGTAGTGCTCGCATAAAATCTACTACTTAATCTATATTGATTTTATCTGCAACAGACTCAATAATATTACCACACTTCACTTGCAAAGCTTCATTACAATCATTAAGTTCTGTAATCAATTTAAATGCATTATAAAGACTTTTCTTATACTTCTCGCAATTTATGCATTTTTTTTTTAATGCTGTATTGTTATCATCCCTATCTACATCCTGCAAGATTTGATCAGGTATTGAAGTATTGGTATCTTGAGATATAGTTGCACAATTCACCTCTAATTTATTTTTAACCTTGTGCATATTGATTGGAATAAAGAACTCCTTACCACTGCACTCCAACCTCAATTGGCGATTTGATGCAAGTAGATCATAATTATGTTTATCAAGCAAAGTATTAGATAAAATTAGCATTGGCTTATGATGTTTAACAACGGCAAAATCAGAATATATAGTACAACCTGGGGTGAAAGTTACCGGCACATTATGGACGATTCCAATTGATTCAGTAGGTGATGTAGCAATTCCGCTGAGATCGTGTTTTTTCTTTGTATCAATTACAAATTTTAAACGTTTAACAATGTCTTCAGTTATAATTGGAAAATTTGCACCAGGATCAACCATGGCTGCCAGAATTACTAATCTTTTGATTTTACACTTTGTGGTAACAACATCTGTGACTGTATCTTTTTTCTGAACGAAATCAATTTCCATAGGATTATCTATAGTTTCTTCTCCCTCTGACTCAGGTATTTCTGGAACTGGTTCTCTATACTTTTTGGAGTCTAATACCTGGGTTGCTGATGCCGAATTGGATGGATTTTCAATTTCAGATTTCAGTTTCTCTAACCAATGTGTGGGTAAAGCTTTCTCAAGCATATCTAACACAATCTTTTGGAGAGATTTATCAATAATAGTGGATTTATTTCATTACTTATCAGAATTGGGAATCTCTTTCTGGTCCCTCTTGCAAGGCTTGGATGAGTTAGAAACTCGAAGCTTTGCTTCCTCTTTTCTGATTTTGGGTTGCTTTGATTTCTTTTTAGATGGCGATTTTATAGAATTACTCTTATACTTTACTTTTTTTTTGATTTAATAGCATTTATAATTTTTGAAATTCAGCCTCAGTTAAGCCGTTCTCAGAATTAGAATCTGACCCAGAACCAGAATCACAGAGTTAGGATTAGAATCAGAATCATTATTGGAAGAGTTAGTATCTGAATCTGACTCAGAGCTCGAATCTACAGTAGTGAGATTAACTTTGCCTTTCTTGTTAAATTTATTTCTAGACTTGCTCTTTTTCTTATTTTTGGGACAATTGCGAGAATTATGTCCAGTTTTGTTACAAATAGAGCATCTGTGTTACAACTTCACGGCTTTATTAATAGCTTTAGCTATATGCAACTTCAACTGCTACTTTGTGAGATTGGCCAATTCTTCATCGGAGTCAACTTCAATTTTCTTTATTACTGGTTTTGGGGGCAAATTGGGCTTGGGGATAGGAACAAATTCCCGAACCTCTCAAGTAATCCATTGTACAAATCTATCCATTAATATATCTTGCATTTTTTGATATGTGCTGGGAGGTTGTGGTCCATAGGATAAGATTGAGATGGTTGTATTTGCTGAGATAGCTATATTTGTTGAGAAATGGGTTGTGGGGATGTAGATGTTATTAATTTAGATGACGATTTATAACTAGACTGGGGTATTTTACTAACCAATCCTAATTTTTTCTCTGCTCTTTGCATTTCAATGGGCTCTAAAATTTCAAAAAAATTAGCTAATAGTTGCTCAGTACCAATGCGTTTTGCATCATCCTCCAAGTCTGGAGACAAACCTCGAAGAAATTGGCTCTTAATCTGTTGCTTGTTGAGATTAAGCATTTTTTCATATTTTAAGAGTTTCGAGTAAAATTCTCCTATAGGTTCACTTTCTTGAGCTAATAATCCATATACTAAATTGCGTTTCTCGCTTATTACTGTGGGGTATTTATTTTTGAGCCAATATAATGCTTGACCAATTCGAATGTCACCAAATACTATAGGATTACCATTACCTGCATTAATTGCATTAACAGGTCTATCTAATAGTTGCCCCCCAGCCAGGTGCCAATCTTCAGTAAAAGCTTTAGCTGGAATCATAGAAACACCTACTGTTACTGCATTATTACCAGCAGTATTTGCATAGTTATGGGCAATTGAAGGATTTCTAAAGCTATTACTAGTATTCATCTGTGCCATAGTGCGTCCCCGAAGAGCACCTATACTAGCCTGGCTATGATTTGCAAAAATATTGTGAAGTTCCCATTGTTTATCAAGAATTTTTCGATCAAACCATTCTAATGCTCGCCCATGTAGACACTCTCTAAGAATACCAAATGCTTGATCCCAATTAGCAACTGGGTCTATACTAGTGCCAGCTAAATATGACGATAATCTACTAATAAAAATATCAATATCCTCATTATATTCACCTGAAAAATTTGGTAGTAGTAGTGGTTGTAATGCCATATTTGCTTGTATATTTATAGGTAAATTATTCTGTAGCGTAAAAATTTGTTGATTTAAATTCAAAATTAATTGCTCTGAATTTTGTGCCCGAGTTTTCCACTTACCCCACTTGTTGTCCAGTTGAACATCGGCAAGTAATAGATCATTTTCTAGAGTCTTGCATTTATTTTTCCATTTCATATATCGATTTTTTGTAAGATTTAAGAGGTGCGTAGTAATTGCTTCATCTGTCTTATATTCTTGTAGTTACTGTTGTGTTTGTCTATTTTTAAATCCCAATGCAAATTTTTCTAGAAGCAATTTTGATATTTGTCTTTTTTGCATATGGATTGTAATTTAACCATCAAGTTCTTGAGATTTAAATATACTATGTTGCATTCTGTGGGCCTCATAAGCCTGATGAAGAAGATTATAGTCATTTTGAAGTGTGCCTAACTAGGTTTGTGAATCAGCTATCTGGGTTTGCAAATTTGTTAGCTGGGTTTGCAAATCTGCTACTCGGTTTTCAGCATTTATTGCACAAGCATTTGCCTGTGAGTATATTTTTAGTACCAATTATTCAAGCCTATTACTAGCATCAGAGAATATGTTAAGATAATTTACAATATCATTTAATATAGGTGTTATTATAGTTGGGCTTTGAAAATACCGTCTAATATTGTCAACCTCTCGTTAAATTCTATGGTTCTGGATTGTAGCTTGGTTTTCTGGCAAAGATAATCTGGGTGATTCTGGTTGTTGTGCCATATCTATAGTATCATTGGAATTTTTATACCAAATAAGTATTTTTATTTTATTCATTAAGCTTGTCTATTTCATTCTGAAAATTTACTAACCGCTTTTCCAAAAAATCTATATAATTCTCTCAGCTTTTAGAATCTTGAAGTGCCTTTTCTAACCGTTCTTTGAGATTAGAAATTTCTTGTCGCAATGGATCCAAATCCCCATCTCAAATCAAAATTTCTTTTTTGAGATATTTAATATAATCTTCTTTTAAGGCTAGATTCTGCTGTAATTTAAAAATTGATTTTTTATTATCTGCAAACTATCTTCAGCTTGAGCTAGTCTATTTGTGCTAATTTCTGGTGACATTGCAGTATTTTATTTGGTGATTCGCCAGTCAACTGATGAATGATCATAGTGTAACGTGACGCAAATCACTATGTAAATCACATATATAGTGAATATGAAAAATTTCTAACGTTCGTCTAAGGAAAACTTTTTTTATACTAAGTTAATCGTCCTTGTACTAATTGAAAATTGTAGAGCTCATATTTGCGGTTCTAACGGTGGTTAAATGATTCAAATTGGCCCAATGGATGCCGAGATATCCTTAAAAAACGCGTCAACGACTATAGAAAATCTCTATATAAACAATGTATTGTTTATATTGAGATTTTCTATAGTCGTTGACGCGTTTTTTAAGGATATCTCGGCATCCACTGGGCCGATTTGGATGATTTAACTACCGTTAGAATCACAAAGACGAGCTCTACAATTTTCAATTAGTAGACAAGGACGATTAGCTTAGTATAAAAAACGTTTTCCTTGGACGAACGCCAGATTCACTATATATGTGATTTACATAGTAATTTGCGTCACGTTACACTATGATCATTCTTCAGCTGACTGGCGAATCACCAATTATAACATAATAAACAAGAATTGAAAAATTAGTCTTTTGTATATGAGTGAACCTACTATTATTATAGACCATAATGAGGAATTGCAAATTGTTCTTCATATGATCTACTATAATGTGCTCAGCTTTTATTCCAATTCTAAAACAATACGAAAAATATATATAAAAGAAGGATATACTCATTTTTGACTTAAAGATATTACAAACTGGTTAGAGAATCAGTATGATTACCAGATATATCGACACCCACCAAAGATTAAGGCCTAGGCTAGCTTTTCTAAATGCCGAATTCCTGATAAATTACATCAATGTGATCTACTCCCCCATGTCCACGATGATCAGAAAAGAGGAAAAATATATTTACACACTTTGGTGTTGATAGACATGGCAACTAGATATAAATATGCAGTAACATTAACATCAAAGACTACTCAGAGGTAGTGCTCCTATGTTCGGTTCGGGTTCGATCCGGTTTGGATCCGATCCGGGATCGAACCGAACTCGAACTCTAAATTTGCTAGTTTCAAACTTCGAACCAGACTCAAACTCAGTTAAGAGTTCGGTTCGGTTCTGTCCGAAGTTTGTCAAACTATTTTGAAGTTCAAATATTTATACTAGTATTCAGATTAGTATTACGAATCGGGCCAAAAATCATAATCAATTAGTTAGTTGAAAATTCTTAAAAAATCGATTAATAGTTGATTATGTTTAACTAATCAATAAGATAGCTGTGCGATGCTATCACGCAAAACCAGAAACGGAAGATATAAAAAGGGCCACATTACTTTTTAATTGCTGTAACGAATATAGTAACCCGCATGCTTAATGGATGTATTATTTTTAATCAAGATATTGATACTGATTTCTAATATTATTTACATAATAGCAATCTATATTAAGTAAACTGTATAAGTAAAGCGTGCTGTTATTAATCAAATTATTGTCAACTAATTATGGACCTAACAAAACTGGCAAGTAGCTCATTACGAACAAAATTAAATTAGAAAAAGATCAAGAAATGTTCAAGTTAGATATATATGCGTACTGATAACATGTTTGAACAGGTAAATTTAATAAACAAATTAGGAAAAATCGAGCTACATAAGGGAAAATCGATTCACATAGGTGAAGCCCCATACGCAATTTCATATCGATATACAGTATATAGATGATGACATTACTTAGCCATGTCCTATATAAAAACCAGTTTATAAAATCGAATGCTATCGCTATTGATATGTATTGGTATAACTAGAAACGTAATAAGTCCGCATCTATAATAAATAAGTAATATATAATAAATATAGAAATAAGAATCATATGATGCATAAAAAAGAAATACTCAAACAAAAGCATGTATTTGTACACTCTGTTCCTGTTCTCTTGTTGCAATTTTTGCTAACCTTTTTAAAGTCACAAGGGGTTTTTTTTCTAATCAGATGCCCCAGAATTGTACACGCCACATTTCTCGCCAGTAAACCATACTCTGCGTACTTTGTACTCTGTTCCTGGTACTAATTTGAAAGATAATCGGAACATTGTTAGACCTGTAAAAACGTATGAAACGTATAACGACGATAACTCTTGACCCCGTGGTCCGATTTTAACGAAACTACCACTATTGTGACCGCCTCGATGAGACCTTTCGAATGGTACCAAAATCATCTCGATTGGACCGTTCTAGCTCATCCTAGTCAAAACTGAATGATTGGTCTTTACAAAACGTCCTACTGCGCCAAATCTTATTGGTCGATCAATACTGCGCCACCCGTGACACTGAAATATCGGACATTTCGAGTAATCCTA
>QKWP01000715.1:222347-236607 GCA_003550325.1 Gigaspora rosea | reverse complement strand
AAAATCTTGTCCTTATGAAAAGTGTGAACCACAAATTGTAATTGAAGAGAAAAGTAGAGTAAAAGTTATTTTATTTCTAATTTGATCCTTACATGCTTGTAATTAGTAATTAACTTGAAATAAAATATGTACTTATTAGTTTTATCACTTATTTTTAATAAGTTTATCTCTGTGAACCTATAATACTTGATATTATGAACTTGGTTCATTGCTTGAGTAATATTATTGAGACCCCGTTATCTGATTAATTTTTTTGCCATATTTACCAAATAAGAAGCCGTTGAATAAAATAACGATACAAAATAGAACGTTTAGAATCAGTTTTTGCAACCGAAAAATTAATAAAAATAGGGCCTAATCTTATGCCATGATGTATGGCATGAGCTTCATATTGATAAATAATCAATTTCGCTCTCTGAATCAAAATTGCTTGAGCAATCACGTTCAGATGCTATTATTTTTGTGCCAACTTTAGCGATTATTTATCTGGATTACTGATAACCTAAGTACAGAAGTAACGGATCTCAGAATGAAATGATGTAAATTTATATTGAGAGTTAAATGTTTTGGTGAGTCCTATACTCTTTACTAATATATTCTGAGCATTCACTACACGTGCGACTGGCCTACTATAAAAAAAAGAAATAACTCTAAATCATTACCTTTTAACGCGAGCTCTTGTTCGTCAAAAGGTTTGAAATCTCAATGACCAAATATGGAAAGCTGGAAGTTCGATTATTTTTTTATTGAAAGCGCTGAATTCTTTTAGCAACAGTCTGACTCATGCATCTTATGCTCTGAGTTTATTAACATATATAAGTACATACACAATCGTTATGCAAAATATCGGGAAATAACCACCCGTGGTAAGTGTGGATTGAATAGCGAAAATATTTATGAAGATTGGCCAAGCATAACTGCATGAAAGAGTGAAGGTGTATTTCCTTAATGTAAAGTATCCATACTGTTCTCACTTGTGAATTATTAACAATATTATTCCAACTTTTACATGTTAACGATAATTTTTAGATATAGTATTTTTCCTATTATAATAAAATTATCGTCCGTCACGAGTGTCATTTATAAGGTATGAATTTTTTAAACAATTACAGTAGCATATCACAATATTACAATATTGTTTAGACTTGATTTTTACGCAAAAGTAACAGATCGTCATCTATGTGAAATTCACGATTTTTTTAGAATTTCCATGATTTTTGCTAATCAGAATTTCCTAATACTGTAATTCTTCGATTCTTCTCACGTGAGAAATGGAAATTTTATCGATTTATTTATGTGGAAATCTGATTATTAAAAAAAAAAAAATCGATTAGAACAAGCCATAAAACTAAGAAATTCAGAAAATTTGTGAATACTCCAGTTATAATTAAATCTTTCAGCTTTTACAACAATCATAAAACTTTTGATCTCATTGACCATGGGAAAAATGAGTGTCAAATTAAGTTAGAGATTCGGTTAGTATGTGGTGATTATGATTGTCATGAGTCTCTATTTGTGACTCGTGATCTAGTGTAAAAGAATATTAAGTTTTCACTTATCATCAATATTGGAATAAGTCAGTTAATCAATTTACAATTTATTTATGCTTTAGTGTGGGAGTGTAAAAAAACATTCATAATCTGAGAGTTTAAAATAAGCATTCGGTTCATGAATATTTACTACCAATTCTAAAGAATATTTATTATTTGAAATACAGTCCTACTCCATTATATTCACCTAAATAATAAAAATTCTATATAATCACCTTAAATCTTGAATTATTCATTAATAAATTTATAAATCATTTCTATATAAACACACCATAATAAAATTTTTATAATACATTTTTTGCATAAATTAAACAGTGATTATAAAGGAGTACGACTATAATCAAGTTCATGAACGTTTACTAGATTTTATTTTATTCGCATTAGTTTATTAAGTATATATAATATTTATTAATCATAAGTTATGTATACTATTTAATTATATCAGATATTTAATCGCATTAATTTATAATGAGTATAAATATTTATTACATGAATATGAAAGAACAATTATTGTCTTAATTGAAGTTGGAAACGGCTGAAGCTGGAAATTTCAATTATTTTAATATGAAATTTTCAAAAAATTTTTTGGGTACATTTTCTCAACTATTTTTTTTTAACAGTTAGCTTAGAGTTTAGGGTTAGTTTTGATAATAAAATAGTATAAGTGAATTTTGGCAGTTTTTATATTTTTAAATCGAGGTACCTAATTTCCTTAAAATAAATTACTCAACATTCATGTAAAAAGCATTTATAATTATTTAAAATAAGCTTTTGTTCATAAAAATATTTACTATTCATAACGTTATTTTAGATTTCAAGTATAAAGAATAATTACTAAATACTTGTTTTATATCTAAATCCATTTATTCGTGATAATGTAATCTATAAATATATATAATACTTATTATTAATCAAGTTATTTATAATAAGCTATTCAATTTCATGGATTTAATTATTTATTCCCACAATAAGCATAATATTTAAATCTAAGTGCCGAATAAATGAAGCGAAAATAACTAATATGAAGAAGATTTCTGATTCAGAGATTTTACTGTAACTAATTCAGGCATAGCAATCGAAATGATGAATCAAAGAAGACATATTATGCGTAAGGATTTCAACTTATGACCTATAATTATGAAATTAAGGTCTAATTGAAATCATTTTGGTAGACTATTAAATGAACAGGAATTGTTGTAAGTGGTACAACGGGGCGCCAGCGGCGCACCATCAACACAATTGTAATTTATAAAAAATTAAAATTTTAATTTTAAACTAAAATAAAGAACATTGTTGGTCAAAAAGGAATGAATAATCTCGGATTTTGATTTCATTATGGAGTAGCAATATATGAATATAATGCATTCATTGGGCATCAAAAATCTGCTGAGATGGGACATGCAAATGAAACATTTAATCTTGGCAATTGTTATCAACATTGAATCGGAGTTAAAAAGAATGAACATAAAGCATTTATTTGTTATCAAAAGTCTTCTAATATGACTATGTTCACGCGACGACACAGCTTGGAAACTTGTTATATTTCTGAAATTGGGATTGAGAAAATAAATACAAGGCATTCGATAATTATAAGCAGGCGGATAAAAAATGTGACATTCTACCGCGATGGAACACATTGGACATTGTTATCGAAATGGGATTGGAATAATGAGATATTTACAAAAACTAACCATTGTATCAAAAGTAAATTACTATTTTTTTGTTAAATTGATTTTATGATTTTTAAATAATATTAATTTTTTATAATAAATTAGAGGAAAGACAAATAAAATGGCTGAAAAGACAAGATATATGGCAGGTAATTTTAGTTATAACCGTATTATATAACGTTATTTTTAAATTAAAGTCATATCATGAATAAGCACTGTATGGTGCTGTTGCGGGTCATGTTGAAGGTGTTGAAGTGGATGGTGCTGAAATTTGAACAGATTTTAATAATTTTAAAATTTTTGTAATACATCCTTTATCTTTTTTAAGGTCAGAATTTAAGTTAAAATTTCTGACAATAAATGAATAAATTTTTATTTGATTTATGTTTAAATAAAGACCACAAATATCAGCATCGTCTGCGACGTTATTTAGTTATTTAAATTGATTTCAAATTAATATAAATTTTCTAGAATTGGGTGAACGAATTCTTGAAAATGCTAATATTGATGATCATTTTAAAAAATTATTGACTGGAAATAATTAGCCATTAAGATATTTTCCTTACGAATAATTTGAAGATATTAAAAAGATAGGACAAGGAGGATTTACAACAGTATTTAGTGATAAATGGTTGGACAAAAAATTATGGGTAATATATAACATTGCACTTAAGTCGTTATATGGATCAAGAGAAAATCATGAAGCATTCAATAAAGAGGTAGTTTTAATTTTATTGCTTTTTTCTTTTTTTTTTTTTTTATTGTTGTAGTAATTTATTATTTGCTAAATTATTGAATACTAAAAGTTAAATGCATACTGTGATATTGGTTTCGAAACCCCTTCATTTTTAAGATGCCATGGAATCTAGTTTCTAAAGATTATATTCTTATTTTGGATTACACGTGTATGGGCTCAAACCGTCAAAACCTTAGTAAAATCGCACAAGTTGAGTTTAAAAATAAATTAAATTTGCTATTTTGCATCGCAACTGACCTTCAAATAATCCATTCTAGAGAATTTATCCATCGAAATTTGTATAGTAGTAATGTTTTACAAAACTTTATAGAAAGTGCATACACCGGTATAGCAGATTTAAGACTATCAAATTCATTTAACATAATGAGGCATCGAAGACACAACCTGAAGGAATTTATGGAATTTTGCCATACATAGCACTAAATGAAGTCCGAATACAAAAGCATCTGACGTTTATTCATTTGGTATAATTATGGGAAATATTGTATGGAAAATCAGTGTTTTATAATCGAGAATGCTTGATTTCGCAAATCCGTATTTACTGTTTGATGTAGTAGCTACGCAATATATTCAAGCCATTTTGACATATCAACTTATCGATTATTGCGATTTGCAAAATGATTTATTTTTGATCAAAAATGTGTAGATCGTCGCTCACCTATACGATCACCTGATTGTTGTCCCATTGTGTGATTGTTAAGTGATTTCTAAACCAAAAATTCAATATAAACACGTTATTTCATAATATTTATTAGCATAGTGATAATCGTTTTTTACGACGGACTACAACCATTCGATTGTAATGGTGTAAACGATCTACAAATTTGATCAAAAGTAAATAATTTTGCAAATCGCAATTAACTTTAGTTGGCATAATCGATTTTTAATTGATTTTTAAGAAATTTTTGGCTACTAATCGATTGCATTTTTTGGTTCGATTTGTAACACTAGTTTCACGATTTTGAAAACGTTGTACGTATGTAACTGTTTTTTGGGGGCTATTTACCCACCATTTTTAGATATGGAACTCCAAAAATGCTAAGTTCAATTAAATTTTTTTATTCTCATTGTAAGACCAAATTCAGCAACATCAATTATATAGTCGTTACTCTAATACGTACCAAATATTAACAAACACATAGGTTAAATTCATACACACACTCATGCTTGCTAAACAAACGATTAAACGTTCACAATATAAAAACAAAAATGGCAAAGTTAAATTAAATTTTTTTTATTCTCATTGTAAGACCAACAACATCAATTATATAGTCGTTACGCTAATATCAAATATTACGAACACATTCCTTTAAAAGGCTAAATTCATATATACAGCTTGCCAAGCAAGCGATTAAACATTCACAATACATATTCTCACAGTCTGTGATTTGAAAATAGCGATGATTTTAAAAAAGTATACATCATTTTCTCATCAATGAACAGGACCTTGTGACAAGTGTTGGCAATTTTACTGGCCAAACCTAATTTGTTTGGCCTTTTCGGCCAAAAAAATTGGCCATTTCAGCCAAAAAATATGAATTTGGCCGTATTGGCCGTTTTTTGACCATTTTTTTGGCCGGAAAAATTGCCAACACTGCTTGTGACGAACTATCATTTTATAATAATAAGAGTTATCTTTTCTTTATTCGGTAAGTCTCAAATTAAGTTTTCACAAATATTACACATATCACTGTAATTCAAATTCCGGAATAGTTTTCCCGAATGAATAAAATTTTGCTAAAGTTAGCATTGACTTCAGCAATTGGGGCCATAACTCTTTAAAAAAAGTTCTTTGGGAAAATAACATCTAGCCAATCAGAATTATAATGGATATATTTGATGAACACCATCATTTTATATTATCAAATTTATACTGTTATTCTCACATTCATTTGACATAAAATATGTGTACGTATATGTGTCAAAGTCATGATCTATGAGTATTTATATAATCTGGGTTACTGTTAAGCTACTCCCACGTTTTTTGTGTACTTTTTGACCAAAAAGGGTAACATATTTTCGGAAACATACGGTACTACATTCCTCATTCCATAAAAGCGCTATTCATATATACAAATTTGTTTAGGTGTTAATAGAGCCTTTATCACGCTAGTAGAATTTAGTCCCTAATATAAATTACCTGTAAATACTTGACCAATGAATTTTAACAAATCAAACCAATTAGCTAATTAATCAATTAGTCGACAATATAAACCATTTTTGATATTCTAATATATTATTGGTAGCCTATAATGTTTTCGTGATCCAAAATTATTTTTCGCATCTTAAATTATTTACAGCTTAAACTGTAAAAATCATTTCAGCAATTTTCATTTACATTATATGCAAAATAATTACAGTAGATATTTTTTGATTGTGAAACTGATATTTTAATAAAAAGCAATTCATCTCGTTAAAACTGAGATTGCGAGAAGATAATTAATTTGGTATAAAAGACAAACTATTGTGAAAATAACATTATAAAAAAATCAATTCCTTCGACAACTAAAAATAATAAATTTTTTTACTTGCGTAATTGCCAAGTCGGAAATAGGTCTAAAAGACAATTAATTGTTAACAAATTTTTGGGACTTAGGTAGAGGAATTAATAAAAAAAAATCTACAACTTGCTAAAATTTCGATATTATGAAGATAACAATCAAATATTTATTTTTTTTAAAGTTTACTTGGTTTTGCGTCAGGAGAAAAGTCAATTTTTGCAGGATTCCCAATAACTTTTCGGAATAATGAAAATTGCACAGCTGCTTTTATAGGCAATAAGCAGGGTATTGATGGTTTTACTTCTGCTCTGTGTTGTGCTAGGGATAACTGATATATAATTAATGGTGTAGAACCTGATGAAGTTTATGAGGATGATGGTAGTGATCAACTAAACTTAATCAGAACAGCTTATGAGATTATGTTTGAATTAGGTTACGTTTTTGTAACGTCCATATTGGCTGACTGGAATAATATTCCATATACTAGGGTAATAATTCTGGAAGAACTTTATCCTGTAACTTCTTATCTTACTCTCAATTTTAAAGGAGAAGAAGTCTGTGCTTACGGAGTTAAAAGTGGCTTTTTTTGTGGAACACTTGATGAAATTATCGCAAGCATAAAATTCTTAATCCTTCGACTAATACCCTTGACGTTTTAAATGTAAACAAGGTTTACCTCAGAGAGAAAGGGGAGGTCCAGTTTACAAGCGAAATGTTAATAATGGAAATATAACTACCCAAGCTCTTGGTATTATCACATACTTTGACTCTGATATAAAACCACTGCCATTAGTCTATAATAAATAGTTAAGCATATTGTGAATATAATTTATATAGCAGAAATAATATATTTTAGAACCACAGAATTCATAATTTTTTTGATTTTATATAGATGTCTTGGCTATTGGAATAAGTGATTGTATTAATATATGTTTCTTACTAATTCTAGAAGTTTTTTAGTAAGATTTTCTGGACAAAAATGGCTAGTATTATTTTGAGTTCATAGTGGATCAATAAACTCAAACTTATTATAAACTTCTAATACTTTAGCCTTTGTATAGATAGTTGTTTTTGATTCTTTTTTCTTTAATTCTTTGATCAATAGTACATTCAATATACCAGTGAAAGAATTGGATTTTAACTATTAATAACTATACAATTGTAGTAGCAGATATTTTATTTGCATCCTTGTCTGTTAAAATAGTGTTAAAATGAATACCAACTTTAATTCTTCATTTTGAAGTTCAGTAAAAAATAATTGTATTGTTCTGTTTGTGTTTTTACAATTTCTAAATTGTATATATCTTTTTTAATATTATTTTGTATAGTAGTAGTAATATACAAATACACTATTGGCATATTATATTTGCTACAATTTAGATTAACAACAAAGAGTTCAATTGTTCTTGATTGGTTTTGAAAATGGAATCTATAACAATTTTAGTTGCTTTATTGATACAAAATATATAAAAATAGGGTCAAAAATCCTAAAGCTTATAAAATTGATTTTCCAGATAAGTAAGACTTTAAATTCTTATTTTTGATTTTAAAATATTCAAAAAACAATTTTATTAACAAAAGTTGATTTTCTTGACTTATTATATACATTTTTTATTAAATACAGAAATTTAATAGTATACTTACTCAACTTATGAATCTTTGAATTGATGAGTTTATATATACAAAGCCAACTATAAACTTCTGGCTACACATATTATATAATATAACATTGTTTTGAATCTATTTTTTTGTATTTGCAGAAAACTTAACTTGTCAATATGTTGGCTTCTTATGTACTATATTATAATTTTCTTGTATAAATACATATTATTGCTCTGAAAAAATAGTAAGTATAATTTTTCTTTTGCAATTATATCTATTTATTGAAGCTCATAATTTACTATACTGTTTAATCAGTTGGTTGTCTGGTCTTTTTCAGACTCTATTATCTTATATTGTATAGTAAAGATATATTGCAACAAAGTCTGTAAATTTTTTTTAATTTTTTAAGTATGTATATCATATTTCTTAATAATAACCTGAGCCAATTTCTAATAGTATAATAAATACTTTGGCAAGCTGTTGAAATATTTCTTTTGTTATTTTAAGATCAGTTATATTAACTAAAGCTTGTTGTCTTAGAATAAAGATAGCAAGTAAATCTTTATCCAATTCAACCTCAAGTAAAAAATTTACTGGTTTATTAAATATTTTATTTTTCTAACTTCTTTGCAACAACTTTATGTACTTTATCCAAATTATATAAAAAAGCTCTAAAATTTTTTTTACTTCCTTTGAATTATTATCTTCACTATTAAACTTTTATATAAACTATATTCTGAGACTTTCAGCAAAATTTGTCTTCTCAAAATTTGATAAATTAGCAATAGTATCAATTAAACCTAGCTAGAATTACTAGAAGTGAGGCTATTGCTTTGAAATTTTTTTTAATTTGATTTTTCTCTCAATTTTTACTTGATATTTTTGTATATTTGTTGCATGTATATATTTATATAGTAAACTTTGTTAGTAGTATAACAAAAAACAATTCAAATAGCAACTACTATATAATTTTTTAAAAAAGCTTTAAGCAAATTCCTGACTAGTCATTATTGCAGAGTTTATTAGTATATTGAATTCTAGAGAAGCTTTATTAAAGTCATAAACTATATACTAAACTTAGATATAAATAAAAAAGATAAATAATAATTAATTTGGTTAGATAAACTTATTTTGTAATTTCTATTTAGAATCTGATACAGATTAAAGTTTATAACCCCTAGAACCAGACCAAACTAGATTTATAATTTAAGATTCCTTATAATTTATTTTTAATTAAACTATCAAATTATATTGAATTGTAATCTTATATTATAATAGATTCAAAGTTAATTAACTATTTAAAAAATAATTTAAATTATAGTTACTGATAATATTCGCATTTTAAACTAGCCCAAAAATAGTGATTAAACTATTTATTTATTTTATTTAATATCACAGCTGATGCTAAAGTTGGCTAATGCTAAAGCTCAGGGGTCTCACTTGGAAACTATAAGCTTTGCTAAAAGCCATATATACTCTATAAATATAAAATCTATACCTAAACCCTACCCTAACCCTATAAGACAAAAGTGAAAAAAACATCCAAAAAAAATTTTAAATTTTATATCAAAGTAGGTCAAAGCTTCTGTATCAGCCAACTTTAGCATCAGCCAACTTTAGCATCAGCCGTGACATTTAATATTTTACTTAAGTTCACTATTCAGTACTAAATCTCATTTTTTTATATCACATACAAAGATCACTATATATAGTTAAAAACTTAATTTCAGAAAAATTATGTTTTCAAATTCAGCTAAAGCTTGATTTAACTAACTATTTATTATTTTCTTTTAATTATTAATAATATTAATTGTATTATTATAAAGATAAAATAATAACTTTTACATACTAGTAAATATATAATAGAATATATATCTTTATAAAAATAATGATCTGTTTATATTATGATCAATTTGTTTTTTTTAACTTCAGCAGTTCTACCACAACTTTATTTATTTATATTCTGTATTTACAATACATTATTTGTTGTCTTCTCTAGGTTGACTACTTATTAAAGTGTGACCCACCCAGTTGTTGTTAGAGATACCTAAATATGACCTGCTATAGCAAAATTTCTCTCCATCAACTGCCTAACCCTTAGGTAAAAAATATTAGATCGGTTACTTCATCGAGCAGGAAATTGCTACCCATCAAAACTACTATTTATTTTAATTTCAATCTGCAAACTTTTCCTTCTTTATTCATTTTCTCATTTCTATTTCTGTCACCTTTTTAAGATATGTGTCTAAATTGTCCTTCAAATTGGGTTTTTATTATAATCTATTAATATAATTTAAAATATTAATGTTAAGCAGATTTTATATGTTACTAGATAAAAAAAAGACCATATTGTATAGCAAAATTTCAAATAAATATTAGTATATATAATATTGGTTTAAACTTAATGGCATAATTAATTATATATACTTTAAGTTCAAAATAATAGAACTTATATTATTTTTTAATAATGTATTCAAATTGGTTTTTATATAATTTTCTAATTACATATATAGTAAACCAGGCTTTTTGGCAAATTGAAACCCTTGAAAATTATAATTGCTTGTTATACACTGTTTAATTTCTTTACAATCAGTAGTTGATTGTTGTATGCTAGCTTCAAGAATTTCTAAAAAAAACCTATTTGTTCTGTTACTGATATTGATTTAATTTTACAAAATCTTTTAAGGGCTTCACTATAATTAATTAAAGTATTTAAATATTTTTATTATAGCAAACTATTTGCTAAGTATTTAAATATTTTTTATTATTACAAACTATTTGCTAAGCATTTAAATAGTTTTTATTATAGCAAACTATTTGCTAAATTTTAATTAATTGTCTTGTTTAGATATTTTAATTTTTTCTTTATATTCATTAAAGTTTTATATTATATTTGTTTAATAAATTTGTTAAAATATCATGATTTCTTATTGTGTAAAACAATCAATTCAAAAGTACTACAATTGCTTATCTAATTGTCTATAAAAAAACTTATTATCTAATTCATTACTATTTTAGTCATATTATAACTAAATAAATATTTGCTTAATTTCACAACTTGAGCCAAAGAAACTTGGCTTGTCTTTTAAAACAAAGTTGTTTAGCTTTTTCTTGGCTTTATTTCAATATATAAAATTAGTTAAAAACTTACTAATTTATAGCTAAAATATTTTAAACTCTTTTTAACTTTTTTTTAAAAAAAATTTTTCTTTTTACCTCTACCTCTATTAATTTTATACTCTACCACATTTTAAATAGTCAAATATTAGTAGTTCCTCTATAAATTTCTTAATTCTTACAATTTTTCTTTTTAAAATTAATTAATTTTATATAAAACAAACAATTACAATTTTGTATTCTTTTTAATTTATACAAACTTTATGAAAAGTTTTTACTATTTATATTTTAGTTATACAAGCCACATACTGTGCTACAAGCCACACTAACCACACTAGCTATACACTATAATTTATAGTTACACAAGTTGTACAATATTATACAAGCCAAAAGTTACCAATTTCTAAAACTCTCATTATCTACAATAGTGTCACATTACTAAAATGCTTACAAAAACATCTATCAAACTAAATACAACTAATTTAAATACCTTTTTTATGCAATATTCTAATAGATATAATATTTTTTCTATAAAGATAATCTAAATCCTACAAGATCAATACTACAAGAGATGAAACCAATATCATATATTAGCAAAAACTATTTAAATAACTTTAACAAATCTATACACTTCTTTCTAGCTACTACAACAACCAAATTCTTTACAGAAACTATCTAATTTTTATCCATTAAGATATTATAATCTTAAAGATTATAATAAAGTTATCAAAATTATATCTTATAACAATCTTATAATACTTATAATAATCTTAAAATAATCTTAAAATAATTTTATAATAATCTTATCTTATAATAATCTTAAAATAATCTTTAAATAATCTTATAATAATCTTAAAATAATCTTATAATAATCTTATAATTATCTTAAAAAAATCTTAATAAAATCTTAAAAACATCTTAAAATAATCTTAAACAATAATCATATAATTATTTTATAATAATTTATAATTATTAAACTATAATAATATTATTATTTTTAGATATTAAATCTTAAAATAATCTTTTATTTATAAAAAAATAATATTAATAACTTTAATATTATCTTAAACTATCTTAAACTTATTAAAAAAAAAGTGATACTTTCTGTAAAGTTATTACATATCTTTGTAATCAATACTATACTAAATTAAATAGAAATACTATCTATTAGCCAAATCAAATTTTTTTTTAGTCAAATCCCAAAAAACTTTTTAAAAAATCAGAAGAATCTTCTGAATTTATCACTTTGCTACTAATATATATACCCATCTATGCTATAGTTAGACCTTCATAAATGCAACCTCCATAAATGCAATACCTTACTAAATGCACATTTTTTTCTTTTTTATAAGATATTATTAGTGCTAAATGCATGTTCTATATTCTGTAAATACATGTTTTTTTAAATTACATTTTATAGCATACTAATATCTCCAAATGAATATAGTCAATCAAATTTTAGTATTTAAATAGGTTATATAATTTTGGTAAAAGCTATACAAACTTGATGATCTAATTTTAAAGTTGTAATTTAATTGGCTCTCTAAATACAAACCTTCCTAAATGCACGTTGTAGGCTCATCCCAACTAGTTGCATTTATAGAGATTTTACTGTACAAATATTTTTTTTGAAATTAGAGATGATCTAAAGTATATCTTTACAAAAATAAAATCTTTGAATCTAACAATATTTATTACAAATTGTAGTTTCAAAATTTAAAGCAACAAAAACAAAAACAAAACCTTTTGCTTCTACTCTTTAACTATTAATATTATAGAAACAACAAGCCAGACTAAACAATCTGTCAATCTAATTCTGAAATTCTATTATTATATAGTTAAAAGCTTGTGCTTTCTCAACAATAACATTTAGTTCAGGATGTTCTTTGAAATTAATAACAACAACAACTAATCTAATTTACAAGAATCTTCATCTTTCTCTCAATCTGTTTTATGCTCTAATATGCGGGAATCTTCCACTAAAGCTGATCAATTCTTTACTATATTCTTTAAGTCAAATGAGCAACTCACTCTATATAATAATATAATTGGTTAAAATAATCTTTTAAAAATATGAAAGATGCTATTAAGTAAAGGCTTCTTGTGTTCCAATTGAAAGTTAAAGAGGAGGTTCTACTAATTCTAATAGTAGTTAAATTATCAAAATTGGCTTGGTAAAACTCAAGATACTTGGGATCAAAGAAGAGAATATAAGAATCTGCAATTCACTGTTATACAAAGTATAGTACTTAGTATAACAGTGAATTTGCAGATTTTTAGATTCTCTTCTTTGATTCCAAGTATCTTGAGTTTCACCAAGCCAATTTTGATAATTTAACTACTATTAGGATTAGTAGAACCTCCTCTTTAACTTTCAATTAGAGCACAAGAAGCCTTTACTTAATAGCATCCTTCATATTTTTAAAAGATTATTTTAACTAATCATATTATTATATAGAGTGAGTTGCTCATTTGACTTAAAGAATATAGTAAAAAATTGATTAGCTTTAGTAGAAGATTCCCATCCCTCTGCTTCAAATTAAGAACTAAAACTTTAAACAAAAGAGTATTAAATGCCAAAGAATATATACAGTCATCTCTCGTTAATATCAACCCATTGTGCCCAGGCAATTTGGTTAATATATGCAGTAGTGGATAACAAAGAAAAATGTAAAATATTGCTACAAGAATCTTATTTTGGTTAATAATAATTAAGAAAAAATGTGTTTGTCACTGGCGGTGACAGTTACTAGAGTATAATTGACCAATTAGATTGTGTAATGTTATAATCAAAACAAAAACAAAGCACCAAAACTTACTATTGTTAAGGTTGGGTTAGAGAGGATCTATATGAGGTTATATTTAAGCATTATAGTAAAAATTTTTTGGTTGGTTAGCACTTTTGGTTAGGTATGTATAAGCTATATTTCAAAGATTAGATCAAACTTTTACCTATTTTTAACTTATTTTGAAAAATAAAGCCTCCAAAAAAAAATAAACTTTCTTTAAAAAAAAAACTGAATGTTCTCTAAAAAAAAAAACAAACTATTCTCTAAAAAAAAA